>JAXCGZ010015834.1:0-37500 GCA_037179515.1 Halocaridina rubra | reverse complement strand
ATTATTATTATTATTATTATTATTATTATTATTATTTATTATTATTATTATTATTATAATTATTATTATTATTATTATTACTGTCATTATTATTATTATTATTATTATTATTATTATTATTATTATTATTATTATTATTATTATTATTATTATTATATTATTATTATTATCAATTTAAACCAATCAGGTTATTTCACACGAGAAAATAAATAAAAAATCTTCACTCTACCAATAATCTTACATTTAGCCAAATATGGTCTTATATTACAGAAAAATCACGAGACAACATATATGAATTATTAATTTACTAAACAAACGAGCTATAATTACACTGGAATAATTAGTTTCCACAGAGACTAATGAACCTAATCCCAAGGGCTTATAGCTATTACAGAGAGCTCTAACAATAGCGAAAAAGAATATTGAAATAGGTGTGGAGGCTGTATGATATATTCATATTATTTAGCGATTATTATATTGGAATTGTATTGAGAAACTCGTGTTAACAAGCTGTATATATCTGCAGTATAGCCATTCAGACAATGATTATACAGAATATGTCTGCATAATCAACAATAGTGGCAAAATCATATGTAAATATTTTGGTAAAATGCCATGATTATACAGATAATGTCTGTATAATCAACAATAGTGGCAAAATCATATGTAAATATTTTGGTAAAATGCTATGATTATACAGATAATGTCTGTATAATCAACAATAGTGGCAAAATCATATGTAAATATTTTGGTAAAATGCCATGATTATACAGATAATGTCTGTATAATCAACAATAGTGGCAAAGTCATATGTAAATATTTTGGTAAAATGCTATGATTATACTGATAATGTCTGTATAATCAACAATAGTGGCAAAATTACATGTACATATTTTGGTAAAATGCCATGATTATACAGATAATGTCTGTATAATCAACAATAGTGGCGAAATCATATGTAAATATTTTGGTAAAATGCTATGATTATACAGTCTGTATAATCAACAATAGTGCCAAAAACACATGCACATATATTGGTAAAATGCCATGATTATAGAGATAATGTCTGAATAATCAACAATAGTAGCAAAATTACATGTACATATTTTGGTAAAAATGCCATGATTATATAGATAATGTCTGTATAATCAAGAATAGTGGCAAAATCATATGTAATTTGGTAAACGCAATGTATATAGGTTTGTAAGACATGCTTATATTTTTTTATTTCTACCCTCATAGTTGGTTATCATATTCAAGCCTAGGTCTGAGTTTGTGTGTGTGTGTGTGTGTGTGTGTGTGTGTGTGCATGTATGTATGTATATATGTATGTGTGTATGCATGTATGTATGCATGTATATATGCATGTGTGTGTGTGTGTGTGTGTGTGTGATTACCTAATTGTGATTACCTAATTGTGTTTACGGGAAAGAGCCCAAAGCTCGTATCTTCCCGTCTCCTGATCGGTTCCATTTTAGACTTAGAGATACTTATCGTACCTGTCCTTAAAACTATGGATTGAGATAGCATTAACTACCTCCTCGCTTAGCCAATTCCAATTATCAACTACTCTTACACTGAAAAAGTATTTCCTTACATCCTGCAAAGAAGTTTTCTTACGAAGCTTCAAACTATGACCTCTAGTTCTAGAGCCAGCCATATCGAAATATCGATCCCTATCCACTCTATCATAACCATGAAGGAATTTAAAGACTGTCACCATATCCCCCCTTACTCTTCTAGCTTCGAGTGATGGCAAGTCTAATTCCCTCAGCCTCTCATCATAACCGAGATTGCGTATTTCTGGCACCAGTTTCGTGGCATGTCTTTGAACTTTTTCAAGCTTAGCTATGTGCTTTTTCAAGTGCGGATTCCAAAAGGGGGCTGCATATTCGAGTTTTGGCCTCACATAGGTTACATAAATATTTCTGAACATTTCCTTGTCCATGTGCCTGAAGGCTACCCTTACATTTGATAAGAATGCATATGCTGCCCTTACTACGCCATTTATATGTATTTCTGGAGACAAATCTGCCAGTATGTTTACTCCTAGATCTCTCTCATTTTCTGTCTCTTGAAGTTGTACTCCAGCCACCGAGTAGTCAAGCTTGGGCATTCTTGCACTTGTACCCATTCTCATTACCTTACATTTTGAGGTATTGAATTTCATTAGCCACTTTTCTGACCACTCATGCAGATTATTTAGATCCTCCTGAAGTTCTCTACCATTGTTCTCGTTTTTTACTTTCTTCACAATCTTTGCATCATCTGCAAACATATTCATGAATGAATTTACAGACTCTGGTAGGTCATTTACATATACAAGGAACAAAAGTGGCCCTAAAACTGAACCCTGTGGAACTCCTTTACTAACTCTTCTCCATTCAGACACTGAGTGTCTTACTCTAACCCTCTGTTCCCTTCCTTCTAAGTAAGTTTTTATCCATTCCAAGACATTTCCACCTATTCTAGCCATTGATTGCAGCTTCCTAATAAGTCTCCCATGTGGAACAGTGTCAAACGCTTTCTGGAAGTCTAGGAATATGCAATCTGCCCAGCCCTCTCTTTCCTGTAAGATTTGGCTTACCTCATCATAAAATTCTAATAAGTTTGTTACTGTTGATCTACCTTCTCTGAAGCCATGTTGCCTCACTGACAAAAAGTTGAAGGATTCCAAGTGAAGAAAGATATGTTTCCTTAGTAGTTTCTCCATAACTTTGCAAACTATGCTGGTCAAGGAAACTGGTCTATAGTTCAGAGCCGTATCCCTCCTTCCCTTTTTGAAGATAGGTATCACATTTGCTTGTTTCCAGCATCTTGGAATCTCCCCCGACTCCAGTGACTCCTTAAATATGATACTTAGTGCCACTGATATTGTGTTTGCGCATTTTTTAAGCACATGAGGGGATATGTCATCAGGACCTGTAGCTTTATGAACATCTAAATCCATCAGCGCTTTGTATACCTCTGTGGCTGTAAGGTTGATGTTCTCTAATACCGTGTGTGTGTGTGTGTGTGTGTGTGTGTGTGTGTGTGTGTGTGTGCGCGCTCGCGCGCGTGCATGTGAGTGCTGTGTTATCAAGATATTCATAAATAACTAAATTATTTTCTGATATATAAATTCACTATTCTTACCATTTAAGTGCGTAATTCCATAACTCATACATGGTATTCACGCCTTAAAAGCTTTCTGAAGTAATCTCAATATATATTAATGGAGAAATTGGGAGCAATATCATCTAGCTACTGAAAAGAAAATATATCTTAAATTCATATCCATGCGTTTATAGCAAGTTCAGTTCCGGTTTTACGTCACGGACTCCCTTTTCTGCCAATGGCTAGGACGGTTGCCTTCTTGCGAAGGACTTGTTTTGGCAGATGTAATCCTTACCCTGAGTGCATGCCTTTCCTAACCTCAGACCATGACGGGGTGCGAACCCTCGACCTGGCGCCTCAGAGTCACGGACGCTACCGCTTGAGCCACTGTGACTACCCTTGTATTTAGAGCAACAATATATAAATAATGTTATATATATATATTACAATGTATACATTACAATATGTATAACTTGTATAAAATAAATGTATCCACATTATTTTGTATATGACGTAGGTTACAAATCTTTTTTTTTCTGACCTGACGCGCTACGTTTAAATGTTCTCGAATTTCTTGTGCTGTTTGATATTTATTACACATCTTCCCGTAAGTTCACAGGAAGTTGAATCGAAGTGAGAGGAAGCAGAACTAAACCTGTGTCCAGTCATTTGAGCGAAGCTGTTTTGAGAGAAGTTAAACTTAAGTGCATTTTGAGCGATCCCTATTAACCAATGTCAGTTTGAGCGAACTTCAAACTGTTTTTTAAAGACGCTTTGTGCGAAGTTTCTAGTATATAAAAATATACTAGAAATCTAGACTTAGGTTAGGTTAAGTTAAGAATTAACCTTCGCTGAAATTACCATTCGCTCTTAATGTTTCGCTCAAAATAACTTCGCTAAAAATTATTTCGCTAAAAATTAACTTCGCTCAAAAAGGAAGAAACCAACTACATCAAATTCTATTTATCATGCGGCACAAGTTATGTCGAAAGAGTTAGTAAAAATATTCCAACAAAAATATATGACTTGGCACCCCATCACTGAGACCATAATAGAACAATAAAAATTTAAAATAAGATCTCAGGAGGCCGGGAGATATTAAAAAAAAATAATAATAATAATTATGGTCTCAAGAGGCCGGAAAAAAAGTGCAAGTAAAGTACTAACTAACAAGGGTTCGATCCCATCGCGGGGCTTTTGGTAGGGTATCAAGCCTTGATCCCCCAGCTCCAGCATGCCTGTGTTCACCCCATTTGAATGGAAGCTAACTGTGACATAAAATGGTGCTTAAATATGAAACTCAGAGATCCTAATTTTAATCCATAATAAAGAAAATGGCTGAGTCAAAGCAAAATACCTCGACTCATTGCGGGAAGAAAATACAAAGGAGGGGATTCCCAGTCCCCTCGCTCCGCCCCATTTAATCTACTTTTACGACACAGTGAGGAACACGGAGAAAATACTCTTACCCCATTTTTCTGTTAACAGTGAATAAAAAAATTGATGCAGCAGCAATGAATAATATCTTATGCAAAGAATTGAGACCTAGTTCTTCATCAGTCTTAAGGGCGGTTTACACGGTCAAACGGTTCGTCGAACGCGGTTCGACAGACAAGTGTTTGAAGTGATGTTCGAACGTGTGAACGGGGTATTTGGTTGTCGAACACGTTTGTCGAACGTGTTCGACAACCAAATACCCCGTTCACACGTTCGAACATCACTTCAAACACTTGTCTGTCGAACCGCGTTCGACGAACCGCTTGACCGTGTAAACCCCCCTTTAGAGACCAGGCCAAATGAGAAGTCCAATTAATCATTTGGATATATGACAACCGCCATTGGACTGACAAGTCCATTAAGTCTCATTTCAAACTAAGTCCTTCTGTGAGGATCTCCAAGCCTTGGGAAAGAGAGATTGCAATAAATGAATTAATGAAAATAAAAAATCTTTGAGAATAATATTGGTAGTTTTTTATCTGAGATTCTTTAACACCAAAACTTATTCAGATGATATAAAAGAAAAACTATCAATATAAGTTGATGATATTACCACAATGACTACTTATTTTTTTTAAATAATAAGTTTATGTGATATATATATATATATATATATATATATATATATATATATATATATATATATATATATATATATATATATATATATATATATATATATATATATATATAACCAAATAAGCACATTACATATGTGAAAACATAAATCATTTTTAACCCGACCGGGACTTGAGCCTAGGACTTAAAATTACTAAGTCAAGGCGCTACCAACTACACACCACAGAAGGTTAAAAGGAATCCAACCTTATAGCTCATATCTGCTATACTAGGAATGAACGCATTCTATCTGAATGCCACTATGTTCATATTACAGATTCCCCAACCTCGCTCGTGGCTTCATTTTCGCATTTAATTCAATTCCCAATCTCATTCGGGCTATACAATAATCATTATTTAATGCATTAGAAACATTTTAGGCATAAGTGCTTGTATTAGTCAGCATAAAAACAGCGTATTTTCACAATTTGCCATCGTGACCGAGTAGTAACGCTCTCGACCTTGATTCATCAGGTCGAGGGTTCGCAGCCCGCTGCGGTCTGAAGCTAGAAAAGACAATCTCTCAAGGTAACGGTCACACTTGACAGAACCAAAGTCCTTCGCAAGAAGGCACCGTCCTAGACCTCAGCAAAAAAGAGAGTTTGTGACGTAAAACCGATCATCATCAACTATGATCTTACAGAAGGGTCCTTAATGAGAGCAACTGAAAGTCAAGAAAAATATACAAACTCCGTTTTAAAAGCTACGAAAATTTTTTCTGATATGATACGACTTGTAGAATAATCTAAAACGTCCCATTTGGGGGTGGACACGGACAGCTTGAGCATGGGGGATTAAAGTTGGATGCCCTTCATAACGCCCCACTGGGGGCTCGAATATGGGTCCGTCTCCTTCAAAAACGAGCACGCCACCACTGCGCGGTCCCTTATATGCCAACAGCATCTGACGTTCCCCGGAAGACACCCATCCAAGTACTGACCATACCCAAAGGGACTTATCCTCGCTGATTTAGCGAAAAGCGGTGTACCTACTATGATATACAAGTTGGCAAAAACCTATACTAGTGGCAGAATTCGTCAGTGCAAGACAGCACGATTGAGACTGAGTGGAGAGGGGAGTGAGGCAAGGGTGTGTCTTTTTCCCGATCTGTAAAACTTTCACAGCGAAATGGTAATGCGGAACATCAGTGAATTATAAGGAGTAAGGGTGGGAGTGCGGGATAAATATCAACATCGGATAAGCAAATGAAACAGTACTTATCGCTGATTTAGATGAGGGGCTGCAGCTCCTAGCGTTGGTGGAAGCTGGTGAAGGCAAGGCTTTGGGAGTGAACATGGATAAAGAGAGAAATAATGGTAGTATTAGGAAAAGGAAAAGAATACCAGGAATGACATACTGACATACAGATAGAGCATTAAATAAGTAGATATGTCTAACTATTTGGATAGCCAAATCACAAGGGGTGGATGATCGGAGCAAGAGTTAAAAAGAAAGAATATTAATAACAAAAAGCTGCTTTTAATGAGATCAGAGTAATAATTACCAATAGGAAAATATTACTGACTTCGAGGAAGGTATCTCTGTGTGTGTGCATATATATATATATATATATATATATATATATATATATATATATATATATATATATATATATATATATATATATATATATATATATATATATATATATATATATATATTTATATATGTGTGTGTGTGTGTGTGTGTGTGTGTGTGTGTGTGTGTGTGTGTGTGTGTGTGTGTGTGTGTGTGTGTGTGTGTGTGCGTGTGTGTGCGCACGTGCATGTGAGTGTTGTGTATATGTATATATAATTTCTTTTTAAACACACACGAACATGTGTGTGTGTCTGTGTGTGTGTGTGTGTGTGTGTGAGCTTATACGGTTTTTTTTTCTCACAAAAACATTTACTTTACAAACCGGAAGCTAAACAGAGTCTGTGACTGAGGTCTTGCCAACTATCCACATGACGAAATGAAGAAGATGGAAAAAAAAATGGAGTCTCTTTTTCCACCGGAAATTACGTCTCCAAACTGTATTCTTTTATCAGAAAGTCTTCTAGTGAATAATAGAGACTATTGTGAGGTCGGAAACCAGAAAATAAAGAAGACTATTCTCTAACATTGGACTTTGAAAATCTATGGTCAAAAGATTTTTTTTTTACCGTGATTTAAGAGGCACATTTTTACACACACAAACACACACACAAACACACACACACACACACACACACACACACACACACACACACACACACACACACACACACACACACACACAGTGGTGAGGACTCATTTGGGGCAAGATTCCTAGATTGCGTACAAGGGAATTTCCTACACCAACATGTAATGGAACCAACAAGAGCCAGGGGTGGGGATGAGCCATCACTACTTGATCTAGAGAGAGAGAGAGAGAGAGAGAGAGAGAACTAGCCTAGAGAAATATGAAAGTTTTAATAACAAGTATTGAAATTATATTGTTAAGAAAAGAAACCGCAAATACAGCTTGGTATAGACCGCAGCAATTAATATTAAGGGGGTTTACACGGTCAAACGGTTCGTCGATCGCGGTTCGACAGACAAGTGTTTGAAGTGATGTTCGAACGTGTGAACGGGGCATTTGGTTGTCGAACACGTTTGTCGAACGTGTTCGACAACCAGATACCCCGTTCACACGTTCGAACATCACTTCAAACACCTGTCTGTCGAACCGCGTTCGACGAACCGTTTGACCGTGTAAACCCCCCTGTAATGGAAAACATTTTAACAACATATTAATGAAGACAATTGCTACATAAGACCCTAGTTCAGACCAACACAACATACTTTTAATCTGAAATGCAGCAACATACAGCTTTGTGTATGTAGACTATACTGCAACATACAGCCCACTGTAGACCATTACAAGTCATGTTTTTCAGGAGATCAGCTGAACAACACGCACCTCTATACCATCAACTGGAGTAATAGGGGTGAGAACTGTTGGTATTGTATCAAATCAGGTTAGGTCAGGTCAGGTCAGGTTAATTATTAGTAATAACTGAGAAAGTATATCTAACGAATGCCTGAGGGGTGTGTTCTGCAGCTGATCCAATCATAAATGTTTGGACCGGTTAGAAAGCACATCTAACGAAAGTCTTTGGTGCGTAATCTGCAGCTGATCCAATTTGAAGTGTTACATTAAGTTCAGTTAATTATTAATAAAAATTGAGAAAGCATATCTAACGAAAGTCTAAGGTGCGTGTTCTGCAGCTGATCCAATATTAAATGTAAGATTAGGTTAGGATAAATTAAATTAGGTTAGTAATATAAGAGAAAGCACATTCAACGATAGCCAAAAGCGCGTTCTGCAGCCGACTGAATTATGAATTTGGTAAAATAACAAATACATGACCATTTTCATAACCACGCCTCTAGGACCTGTTGCATATTTCTTTCATGCTTTGAGGCGCTAAACTTAACCATGCAACACTTAAGCCGCTTTCACACCAAAGTGGTAAGTGGCATGCCACGTGGCACGCCATTTGAAAACGAACATCCAGAAATAAATGAAACCTTTCACACAGAAGTGGCGTGACACGTCTCATGTGCCACGTGCGAGCCACTCAGTGGCACGCAAGTCGCACGTGGCACATGGGACGTGTCACCCCACTTCTGTGTGAAAAGTTTCATATATTTCCGGATGTTCGTTTTCAACTGGCGTGCCACGTGGCATGCCACGTGCGACGTGCCACTTTGGTGTGAAAGCGGCTTTAGAGACGGCTACTGCGTCTGCTTTGGTTGTTGCCTCTGGCCCAACTATAAATTAATTTCTTTCATTTGCGCTTGTTTGTTGTTGTTGCTTGCTTGCTTTTTATATGTCACTATTCATACCCATCAGGAGGTTGGACACAGACAGGATGGAGCTGGGGAATTAGGGTTGGATGCCCTTCCTAACGCCACAAGGTGTGCTCAAGCAAGGATTTATTTCTTGTAGTGTACCATAAATTTTGGCTATCATTTAATGTATTTTATGTTTGTTTTTTCTTTTTCTTCGTCTCCCTCTTCCTCTGCCTCCTCTCTCCCCGTGGCCAATTACATAATTATTGTCATACACATTTCTTCATTAAATTTATTGCCATTTTCAGTTATTTATCTTTAATATTCCTTTTTACGTGTCTAATCTTTCTCTCTTAATATCCTTTTCCTCTGTTTTGGCCCAAAGTTCTATCATTACATTGTCTTCATATACATTTATTTCTTTGTGTTTTTTGGCTTTTTTTTGTGGTTCTTTTTGAATTGTTCTTATTAGGGGCGGCTTGGAATTCTTTTCGGCTTTTATTTTAATATCATTTTAATATTATTTTCCTTGTTGAATGTGTATTTCGCCTACTTTGGTTTCTCCTCTTCAAATTTAATCAAACTGCCTACCACAACCATCCAAGTCTTAGAATCTAATTGCTTCCATAAACATTTTTTTCTTACATTTTTACCAATTTCTTTTTGTTTTCATTATCTTTCTTTAGCTATTATACGTCTACTCTTTCCCCTTAACTCTTCTTTTTTCCTTAATTTACGTCATTATTTTACTTCTTCTTCTTCTTCTTCTTCTCTTCTTATTATTATTATTATTATTATTATTATTATTATTATTATTATTATTATTATTATTATTATTATTGAGGATAAATGATACTACAGTCCCCTCCCCGCAACCACCACACTGCTTGAGTCACCCACAGGGCAATTGGGTAAAGATCTTCTACTAAGAGGCAAGTCAGCTCAAGCTGATTTACCACCTTCTAAAGCTTACATCAACTGCCTACCTATTACACCATATCCTACCATATAATTCCTTCTAATAATATACAGTGCCAAGGCTTGATTATTGGTGCCATAAGCATACCTTAAGGGGGCTCTCTTACATCCTCGAGTATTCTTGATAAAGATGTTATTTATTCCCTAATATAGTGAGGTAGATGTGAATATAAACATAGTATTTTTAGAGTAGGAGAAGATAGTAGTTATATGATAAAGATGTTATTTATTTCCTAATATAGTGAAGTAGATGTGAATATAAACATAGTATTTTTAGAGTAGGAGGAGATAGTAGTTATATGATGATATAATAGGGGTTCTCTATCTCTTTCCCGGTAATTACCCTACGAGTTATTACCCTTACTCCCATTAATTTGAGACTATATAAGTCATATAATTATAAACAAAAATTATACTTATATATTTAGTCGACTATTACAATACGCAGGGGAGCACTGAGGAGGTGTTCTAGCCCCTTCCCCAGGGGTATGCTATCTATATACAAGCCATAATAACCTTTTAAGAGGGAGGACGAGTCATAGTAGAAACATTGACTGGTTGGGGGAAGAAAATACTAAGGAAGGACGTCCCAGTCCCATTTAGTCGACTTTTACGATATGCAGAGAAGCACGGAGGAGGCTATTTAACATTTTCTTATATACTTCAGATAGTTACACGTAGCCTACAGCTCTGCAATTGTACATAAGCATTTTGTTATGACAAATACTCTCTCTCTCTCTCTCTCTCTCTCCTTGATATGTATGGCTATGAAGCCCCAGTGGTGTTTCTGTTGCTCATCTAATTAATGCATGCATATGTATATATATATATATATATATATATATATATATATATATATATATATATATATATATATATATATATATATATATATATATATATATATATGTGTGTGTGTGTGTGTGTATGTATGTGTGTGTATATATATATATGTATGTACCTACTTATTATTCTAACCTGAAAATTGTTATTCTATATCTGCTTCAAATTGTCTGCAGTAGTACTGTTGAAAAGTTAAATGTAATTTAAATGATAGCACTCAACAAGGGCTATTGAAAATATTGTCACAATGATTACTCTTCAAGTACTCTTCAATTATTACACTATATTTTATTATTAATTACTTGCTATGACATTTAAAATTAATTGCAAATTCTATTAGTATGTTATTTATACATAACCACATAGATTGTAATGTTATCAACTGCAATATGACTGGGAGTGCCCATGTGCACATGTCCCCATGTACAGTTATCTGAATAAATTAATTAAAAGGTGCCATAGTTAGTATAATGATGACAAGGTGCCATAGTTAGTGTAATGATGACAAGGTGCCATAGTTAGTATAATGATGACACGGTGCCATAGTTAGTATAATGATGACAAGGTGCCATAGTTAGTATAATGATGACAAGGTGCCATAGTTAGTATAATGATGACAAGGTGCCGTAGTTAGTATAATGATGACAAGGTGCCATAGTTAGCATAATGATGACAAGGACCCATAGTTAGTATAATGATGACAAGGTGCCATAGTTAGCATAACGATGACAAGGTGCCATAGTTAGTATAACGATGACAAGGTGCCACAGTTAGTATAATGATGACAAGTGCCAAAACTGTAATAACTGGTGACAGGTGCCATTTATTAGTTTAAAAAAACTTTTTTTTCATACTTTCTAAGTACCCCAGGTTTAGAATCCCTGTGATGGGTATCGCTGATTTAATGTGTGTTCAGGTTGAGGGTAGATAATTCTGATAAGTATTAATGATAAATGTTCTATTGTTTGTGTGTCAATAATGGGAATATGTAGAGTTTGGTTTACCTTTGGAGTTTACGTTAGCAATAATAACATGTTCAGTAGTAGTAGTAGTAGTAATAGTAGTAAAAATAATTACAGGAATGAAAGTAATTACTTGATAATTTAATATAATTTAACTACTAACATTTTCTATTATTAAAGTTTACCATTATTATTAACTACTGACATTATTATTATTATTATTATTATTATTATTATTATTATTATTATTATATATTCAACAGAAGCATTATAGCATTTAAGTTTTAAAATAAATTTGTTAGAGACGAGATGAAAGGAATCCACAATATTCCAGGTGGGAATAGGAATATGGAAGCCATGCAAACACCACCACAAAGTAATCAGATATCATGCATGGGAATCATACACGCAACTGTATTTGACTACTACTACTACTAATGCTACTACTCCTACTGCTGCTGCTGCTGCTACTCATTTTTTTTATTATTAAATTACTCCATTAAACTTTACTTCTAAATTCTGCTTTAAAGACCCCCATCCTTCAAGTTTTGATACTTTACAACTTTAACCCCACAGCGGAACTTTGTCCCACTGAGTCAGAGCAGTACAAGCCTTAGCTAGAGAAAATAGATTCGACATCACCATCATGCCCTAAAGAAATAATAATAATAATAATAATATTATTATTATTAGTAGTAGTAGTAGTAGTATCATTATTATTATTATTCCTTCCGTCAGCCTGAGAACCAATTATGTCAATATCTTGATTGGAATCGACCAGTTATGGGTTCGGCCTTTTCATTCTGGCTTCTGTTTTACATTCTAATATCCTTGCGTGTTAGGTTTTGTTTTTGTTCTAGACTCTAGAGTAACTTGGTGCTGTATGTATGTATGTATGTATATATGTATGTATGCGCACACGTATGTATGCATGTTTGCTATGGCATACAGAACGGATGTTTACAAAAATAAGCTAGAATAAGAGCGACAACGTACATTAATATATACATTCAAGGCTGAAGGTGACGAGAAAACATCTGTAAAACATATATTTATGAAAATAATTAGAATATTCTTAATCGTTACTTCTTCGTAAAGTCACTGATCCCGTTCAATGGGCATATGGATGGATGTACGCCCATACATTTGTTTATGATATTTACGTGTGTTTTTATCAGTGAAGAGGTCTTTTGACTTTGGCCATTCCTCAGCAGATGATAATGAGCTTCCAATGATTATAAATTGAGTTTATATTTTTTCATCAATAAATATATCACTTTTCATCTTAAAATATGTATTACTCGCTCTGCAAGGAACGAAATTCAATAAACAATCAAAGTCGATATACGTGAACTAAAATATAAATAAAGAAAGAAATAAACAAGGCAACGATCTCAGTACTTCCATATACAACATACTGTCTAATCAGCAGCTTCATCACAGCTATGCTAATTTAGCCAATGAGGAGATTTCACGTTAATGTCTTCGATGATTTCTTTCCCTTTTACAAATAGCCTGTATGTAAATGCACCCCGTAGGTTACAGCCAAGCCCTTCATGTACAGACCTTATCGGGTAAAAACCCTTCAGTGGTTTTTGCGTAAGCTGTTGTCAATGGAGGTATTAGAAATGACCCCCTGTACAAGCGTTGGCCAATCCTCTTCTGGAAAATTTATGGTTACGTGTGCATAGGGGTTTAGTGCTAATTCCCCCGAAGCTAAACATTCTAGCTCAAGATTTTGACATCTCAAGGTACGATGCTTAGAAATTGCCTCATGTCAGGTTATCGGACCTTCATTTGTGTCCAAGGTCGAAGCTTAAAGAGTTGATGGATTTCTTTTCAAGTCTTTCAACGTCTTTTATGTGTTATTTTGCAACTTCATTAACTTCCATCATCTGCTCCTCCCATTCCATTTGAATCAACTCTGCATCTAATCCAAGTAATTGCAGTTTTAATTGTGCGAATTGGCTTCATCATCGTGACAATTTAAGGGCTTTTTGTTTCTCATATACGACGAGTACCTGATTGGGTCTTAGGAATAGTTCGAATCACCTCTACATCCATTCCCTGTAATGCAGTTTTAATTGTTCGAATTGACTTATCATTATGTCAATTTAAGGGGGTTTTGTTTCCCATAAAAAGGGAAGACTATTGCTTGTTTTCTGTCCTAAAGACAGAAGGTCTCATCTCAGAAGTAATTTAGCAAACATATTTCTATGGAAGATTTTCATAAGCAGTTTTGCTAGTATTTCCACAGAAATATTAATTAGAAGAGCTGATTAATAATTTCAAGATCAGTCCAGTCATAAAATGGCAGGGAAGCAATTTATCAGAATTATTCGAAATTCACCATGAAAAGGGGTGGATTGGCGCCAGTAAGGGTATCCATCCTTATACAGCCTTGGAAACATCTTCAGGAAGACCATCCTAAAATGAGATGGATGGACTCCACACAGAGAAGAAAAGAATACGAGGACCCTAATAGATGAAGAATAGAATACGAGGAACCTGATAGATGAAGAAAAAGAATACGAGGACTCCAACAGAAAAATAAATACTAAGACCTCAAGAGATGGAGAAAAGAATACATGTTCTTCCTTAAAATCGTCAAATACTATAATTATTTTTCCTTTTTAGTCACTTACTATCTAGGAACACATGAAGTTATTTTTTTATGAAATTTACACATCACAGCAATCCGAAAAACACCTACAAACGACTGAAAGAAATTTATAAGTCTGTTTGTCATAATTTACGTAACCTCAAGAGTTCCTTGAGCTCCAATGCAACAACTACAAGTGACTGGTTGCAAAGTAACCTTGCAGCATCATTTCGTAACCAAGAAGAAACCCCCATAGACTTCAATTTTTCAAGAACCCATCAGGCTCTCCGGTTCTCACAAGCCTCTCGGTTGGAAATCTTTTAAGCAGATTGGTCAATAGGCGAACCAATCACAATGCATTTTTCACCCGAATGCCTTCATGCTACGGGGTCTACCTTCTCTCGACATTGATGCTAGGTGTCGCATACCATTAAGTGGTGGATTAAAATCACCTTTTCTCAAGCTAATGGAGTTTATCTAATGGGGTGGTCTAAAGTGCATCATCATGGTGAAACACCCTTTCAACGTGCATAGCTGTAAAAGATGTTGCTATGGGCGTGTTCGTTTACAAAAGACTTTGAGTTATCTTGGGAAGGATCTTTGGAGGTCACCTTCTTCTTTCTCGATAGAAGTGGATTCGTCTGGCTCTCTACAGACGAAGGGCAAGGCCATATGAGATTTTTTTTTTTTTTATCACGTCTTGAGGAAACTTCCTTTAGGAAAAATGTAATAAAATCTCCTAAAAAGATCTTCAGCAATCGCAGCTTAATGGTCACTTGAAGTAGCGACAAAATTAAGAGAATCATTTTTGTGTGAAAAAAAAAAGATCACAAAATAGCCAAACGATCACCGAAGAGAACATCCCTATAAAACAAACGTATGTATATTCTGAATTTGAAAAACAGCAAATTTAGACTACTGTATATATATATATATATATATATATATATATATATATATATATATATATATATATATATATATATATATATATATATATATATATATATATATATATATTTATATATATATATATATATATATATATATATATATATATATATATATATATATATATATATATATATATATATATATATATATATATGCATAAGTACTTGCATATGTAGTTGCTCTGAAAATGCTGTAGGATTCACACTTTTTTTTTAAGCGAACTTCTGCATATTTGTATACCGAGCGTTTATTTTTTTTCACTAAACACATATGTTCATACTTGAATATATATACATACATACATCTTTGTCAGCAGTTTTTACAATGTTCCTATGAGGTCGCTGTTTCTCAAAAGCATCATAGAATCTAAGAGCTATTTTCACTCAGGATTTTACTTCCGAATTCCCCTCGTAACATCAAGGGTTCCACAAATCCAGGCTTGGAGCAGGCTCTAAGTTAAGCTGATTCACTCCCAAATTGCTGGATTTCAGACATACGTACATGCATACGTACATACATAGTAAAACAATACTGCATTCTTTCGTATACAAATTTAATACATTAACGCATACATGCATAATGACAATACTGTATTCATACAAACACAAATACATAGTACATAAATACATATATATACATACATACATACTTGAACAAACATAGATTCAACGTTCACTCACTGTTAGGCCAACTCAGTTTTGGCCGGTACTTCCATTGCTCACTGTCTTATCTAGAAACGTGACAGATGGTGTTATGCTTCACTGTCATCACTGAGAATGATGGTGAAAAGCTAAATGAAATATGAAACCATTAATCCTTTGCCCATACACGATGCGGTAAGGTTATATGCTTAAAAGATAGATATCTGCGATGCATAACTAGCCTATTCACCTATTCGTACGGTATAGCCTATCAGGCCTGCCTTCTTTTTCTTCTCTACTCATGCCTCCTCTCCCTTTTCTCTTCCTCGTACATCTTCAACTCCTCCCCTTTCTTATTATTGTTCCCCCTTTTTATTCTCATCCTCTTCGTCTTTCTCCTTCTTCTACCCTTCCAATTACTATATTTCCTCCTCCTCCTCTTCTCAATAGCCTCTTTTTCCTTCTCATCTTTTTTTCCGATTTTCTAAACCTCTTAACCTTCATAATATCCTCCTCTTCCTCTCTCTCTCCTCCTCTTTACCTTCTCGAAAGCCTCCTTCTTCTCCTTACCGTTTTCTCGATATTCTAATCCTCTCAACTTTCTTATCAATATCCCTTCATCTTTCTTCTGCCTCCTCTTTCCTCTTCCCCTTTTCCTTCTATTCCTCCACTTCCTTACCCATGTTTAAAATTCCGAATACTATTCGCCTTTTAATCGTCTTCCCTTCCTCTTTTAGATCTTCTTCTCTCTCTTCTTTAAAAGAAATCAGACCATAGATCCGATATGGAAATCACATGTTATAAAACATGACATCAATATCAAACGATATGACAAGTTTTGAATCTTCGTGACTCTGTGGGTTGTTCTATCTTTATTCATATTATAGCTTCCTGCACGCTATATCCCAAAAATATTCTACTTAAATGAGACAATAAATGAAAATTAATTAATATATGGGTTTGAAAAGGCGTTATTCTTTTTCTTGTCCACACAAACTGCTGTATTATCTACAATCACCTGAAGTTCCACCAGTGTCAAATAATATTTCCTCAAGACTTCTGCCGTGTTTTATCCATCGATCTCTACCAATAACTCACCATGAAACTCTTTTTAACATTCTCTGACATAACACTACAATCTAAAATAGAAAGGATATGTCATAAATTCAAGCATTTTCTTAAACAACACGACAATCTAAGACCAAATAAGCATACTTCAGCAAAAGACTGGAGAGCACACAATAGTCTATGGGAAGCTGCCAGAACTGAAAAGGTCTATATTGATCAGCAGTAGTCTGATAGTCTGAAGCAGAGATTCAATAGTCTCGGTTGAAATAGCAAAATTATGAAAGGGAGCATCCACAAATCTATGGAAAGCAACAAGATCTAAAAGTTCATATATATATCCTGTGCCCTGTGGGGCGGGCACAATATCAAAGAATAGCCTCACCGTATTCCCTGCGTGTCGTAAAAGGCGACTAAAAGTGGACGGGGCGGGGGGACTAGGAATCCCCCCCCCCCTTGTACCAACCTCCTGTGAGACGTCAAAGAAGAAGGGGAGTAGGGGGGAGAATAACTTCTACCCACACTGTTTTCCTTTTTTGATGTCGGCTACCCCCCAATTTAAGGGGGAAACAGCCAAGGTATATGTATGTATGTATGAAGAAAATATGAAATATATAGAAGGCTGCAAAATATGAAAGAGTATTAATTAGCAGCAGAGATGCAATAGTCTACGGAAGGCTACATGAATAAAGAGTTTTACATTAATGAGCAGACGTTGGAAAGAGAGATGAAATGGTCTATGGAAGGCTACAAGGTCTGAGAGGCCTTTATCGTTCAGATTAAGTCGGAAGACAGACATAAGACTATAGGAATGTACGAGAAGTAGAGTTCTTATAATATTGAATAAATTTTGAAACCCAGAAAAGTGAGTTATATTTTAAAAATTTCAGGGACTAAGGACACAAAAGCCGGTTACAAAATTTAGTCAAAGAGACAAAAGATTTAGCAGAAACTTAAAAAGATTTACAAAAGAAAATATATAAATATACAAGACTCATCTTTTAAGAGTTACCTAAACACCATGACCTAGGCTGGCACAGCCTGTTTGCTTATTCCTTAAGCATGCTAATATGCAAAGTACCTTTTCCTTATATAACATAATGTAATATCCCTTCTGCAAGAAGACGTGGAAACTATAGCCCTAACATTTTTAAATTATTCAAATTATATACAATTGTTCTTTCCCTTTACATTTATAACAGACTTTTCAATATAAGCCTAACTGATTACTTTAAAGTTTCCAGTCTTTATTATTATGGTTTTTCATTATGTACGGTGTCATATCTACTAAGCGACCATAATGTACCATATAATTAACACGAAAATTCAGCAGTTAAATGTATTTACATGTAGCAAACTTTTTTAATGCCGAAGAAATAAACAAAATCTAGGTTGAGCGCAAATGTTAAAATGGGAACTGGCGTCTAACACCTGTGGAAACACATCTGGGCTAATGAGCTTAGCTGATACACCCACTTCACGTCTTAAAATAGCCCTAGCCAACTCTAGCTACTTTTTGTATTATTATTATTATTATTATTATTATTATTATTATTATTAAAACAAAGGACAAAAATGCTAATGCAAGAATCTCCGTCCAACACCTAATGGAAACAATCTCTGGCTACTGAGAATAGTTAGTCCAACCCCATATCTGAAAACTGCTTCTCTTTGTTTGTAGTTAAAGGCTATAGACGATACTAATATTAATAAACATTTCTGGCTAATGAGATTAGCCTAACCATCCTCCTCAACCGCTGGATACAGTCCTAATTTCTATACTTTTACTCGCACTACTGACCATTTCTTCTTAGCCTACTCAAAACCAAATCTGATTTCCTGCTATAAATCAGCACTAAACTTTCTTTGTGTGGTAATCATGGTTGTGCAATGTGCTCATACTATACATGTGAAAACAACTAAATTTATTCTTTAATTATATTGAACAAAGGACTCCTTCACACACACACACAGGTGAGTTCAAGGAATTTCTTGTTGCTCGCATAAATACTGGGTCAGAGAGCATTATAATAACTGTTGTATACAACCCACCAAGGAACCAAAATAGGCTTGAAGTTTATGAGGAAAGTCATATAGGTACTATTGAAGTCATAAACTCAGTTGTTAACATGGAACGGGGAAAAAATGTAGGATTTTGATTATGGGAGACTTTAATCATAAAGAGATAGATTGGATAAATCTTGACCCACACAGTGGTGGGGACTCATTTGGGGCAAGATTCCTAGATTGCGTACAAGGGAATTTCCTACACCAACATGTAATGGAACCAACAAGGGCCAGGGGTGGGGATGAGCCATCACTACTTGATCTAGTGTTCACAGATAATGTGTTGGATATTGAAAAAATTGAGTATGAACCACCAATTGGAATGAGTGACCACTGTGTGTTGTTGATGGAGTATATCATTGAAGATATTCTTCCTGAGAGTAGAGGCACTGAGGACATGAGGAGGAACTATCCGAAAGGAGATTACATCAAAATGAATGAGCTTTTTGCAGTTATTGACTGGAGAACCTTATTTTACAACAAATCTGTACAAGAAATGTATGACATCTTTTGTGAGAAATATGGGAAGATAGTAGATTGCTGCATACCTGTCACCAAAGTAGGTGTAATTCATGCCAGAGAGAAATGGTTCGATAATGGGTGTAAAAGAGCTAAGGAGTGGAGAGACAAATGCTGGAAAAGGTATAGGAGGAGAAAAAACATAAATGCCTGGCAAACCTACAAAAGAGCAAGAAATGACTACCTAAGTAAAAGGAGAGAGGCAGAGAGAGACTATGAGAGGGACATCACCAGGAAGGCTAAAGAAAATCCCAAGCTTTTCCACAGCTTTATCAGAGGAAAACTGAAGGTAAAAGAACAGGTTTTAAGGCTAAAGAGAGCGGATGGAAGCATCACTGAGACGGATGAAGAGATCTGCAAAGAATTGAACAAGGAGTTTCAGTCAGTATTTACAGTAGAAAATACCCCACCCCCTCAGATTGCAGTGATAGAAGCTCAAGGGCCGGTATTAGAGAACATCAACCTTACAGCCACAGAGGTATGCAAAGCGCTGATGGATTTAGATGTTCATAAAGCTACAGGTCCCGATGACATATCCCCTCATGTGCTTAAAAAATGCACAAACACAATATCAGTGGCACTAAGTATCATATTTAAGGAGTCACTGGAGTCGGGGGAGATTCCAAGATGCTGGAAACAAGCAAATGTGATACCTATCTTCAAAAAGGGAAGGAGGGATACGGCTCTGAACTATAGACCAGTTTCCTTGACCAGCATAGTTTGCAAAGTTATGCAGAAACTACTAAGGAAACATATCTCTCTTCACTTGGAATCCTTCAACTTTTTGTCAATGAGGCAACATGGCTTCAGAGAAGGTAGATCAACAGTAACAAACTTATTAGAATTTTATGATGAGGTAAGCCAAATCTTACAGGAAAGAGAGGGCTGGGCAGATTGCATATTCCTAGACTTCCAGAAAGCGTTTGACACTGTTCCACATGGGAGACTTATTAGGAAGTTGCAATCAATGGCTAGAATAGGTGGAAATGTTTTGGAATGGATAAAAACTTACTTAGAAGGAAGGGAACAGAGGGTTAGAGTAAGACACTCAGTGTCTGAATGGAGAAGAGTTAGTAGTGGAGTTCCACAGGGTTCAGTTTTAGGGCCACTTTTGTTCCTTGTATATGTAAATGACCTACCAGAGTCTGTAAATTCATTCATGAATATGTTTGCGGATGATGCAAAGATTGTGAAGAAAGTAAAAAACGAGAACAATGGTAGAGAACTTCAGGAGGATCTAAATAATCTGCATGAGTGGTCAGAAAAATGGCCAATGAAATTCAATACTTCAAAATGTAAGGTAATGAGAATGGGTACAAGTGCAAGAAGGCCCAAGCTTGACTACTCGGTGGCTGGAGTACAACTTCAAGAGACAGAAAATGAGAGAGATCTAGGAGTAAACATACTGGTAGATTTGTCTCCAGAAATACATATAAATGGCATAGTAAGGGCAGCATATGCATTCTTATCAAATGTAAGGGTAACCTTCAGGCACATGGACAAGGAAATATTCAGAAATATTTATGTAACCTATGTGAGGCCAAAACTCGAATATGCAGCCCCCTTTTGGAATCCGCACTTGAAAAAGCACATAGCTAAGCTTGAAAAAGTTCAAAGACATGCCACGAAACTGGTGCCAGAAATACGCAATCTCAGTTATGATGAGAGGCTGAGGGAATTAGACTTACCATCACTGGAAGCTAGAAGAGTGAGGGGGGATATGGTGACAGTCTTTAAATTCCTTCATGGTTATGATAGAGTGGATAGGGATCGATATTTTGATATGGCTGGCTCTAGAACTAGAGGTCATAGTTTGAAGCTTGGTAAGAAAACTTCTTTGCAGGATGTAAGGAAATACTTTTTCAGTGTAAGAGTAGTTGATAATTGGAATTGGCTAAGCGAGGAGGTAGTTAATGCTATCTCAATCCATAGTTTTAAGGACAGGTATGATAAGTATCACTAAGTATAAAATGGAACCGATGAGGAGACGGGAAGATACGAGCTTTGGGCTCTTTCCCGTAAACACAATTAGGTAATCACAATTAGGTACATATATATATATATATATATATATATATATATATATATATATATATATATATATATATATATATATATATATATATATATTCCTTCGCTAAATAGAGTAATGACAATGCAATGGGAACAAACAAACCTTCACGTTGTAAACAATCAGATGAAATTCAACCATGCAAGCACACAAACACATGTGGAAAAACAGATTATGTGAGCTGCAGTTGAAAACAGAACACCATCACGTGATCGCCTCTCTGCGTTTACTACTGATATTACTACTACTACTACTACTACAAATACTCTTACTATCATTACTACTACTCTTTTAATATTTTGATATTTTTATATTTTATTTTCACATTTTTCCTTCATTTTCATCATATATTTTTTTGGTTATTCTATTTTCATTTGAATTTTATGTGTATCTGTTGTTCTCTTTTTTTTTTCTTAAGTCTTTGAGCAAATGCATTGGTGCATAGTTTCCTGGAAACCCAGAACAAACCGGTTATTACAAATTGCATTATCACTTTGAGAATTTCGTGGTAAATGAGATACACCATTTTATATCGTTCAATTGTTGCTCCCAAAGGGGCGTTCAGTAGATGTAAATATCACTTACATGATTAACACACACACACACACACACACACACACACACACACACACACACACATATATATATATATATATATATATATATATATATATATATATATTATATATATCACTGACACGCGTTCGCATGCATGTGTGTGTGTGTGAGAGAGAGAGAGTGTGTCCAAGGATTTCCAGTTTCTGTTCTCAGTGAGATTTTTCCAATGGGGACATCCCTTAGAAATTGCTACGTTTGCATCGCAATAGAACAATGGAACAATCGAGAAAAAGTACAAAACTGGTTTCGGGTCTTATGCATGCGTCGGAGGACTGAACCTGAGGAGGATATTATATATGAGATTTAACAAGAGTATTTCTCAACTTGCGCAAACGGATAAAATATAATTTTCCTCCTATTCTGCTTCTTCTTCTCTCTTTCTTTAATTTATTACCAGTATATTCACTGCTATTCTCCCTTTTATATGCACTAAATAGAATTAGAACAATATTATATTTTTGCTTTATTTAAAAAGCTATAGTTTCTTAAATAAATTTCATTAGATACTACTGGCTTGAGCCCCACCACGGGGAGTTGAGAGCATCCGTCCTTAATTCCCCAGCTCTAACCTGTATGTGTCTACCCCCTTTCCAATTGGGATTAATATTGGCACACAAAACAAAAACTACTTTTATTTATCATACATTTATATATTATTTTTTATATACTTCTATACGGCATTAAATTAAATTCACATGTATTACCTAAAGTTGTATTGCCTCTTTACATTTAAATAATATATTTAATACATAGTATTTAAATTCGATTATTTTTAAACTACAATTAATAATTGCAACTAAGGAACCACGGTAGCTCAGTGGTATAGCGCGAAAGTCGAGAAGTGACGAACCTGATTATCATGGGTCTGACCCCGCCGCGGGGTGTTAAAGATGGCATCCAGCCCTAATCTCCTTAGAGCTCAAACATGTCTGTGTCCACCCCCATTTGCATGGGGACTAAATATGTAATTATTTTATTTAATATTGAAGACTTAATGATTTTTTTTTATTGATATGGAGATATCATTGTTTTTAAAAGCCCAAAATACCTTTTCTATTAAAACTAATCTTCCGGATATTACATAATCAGTTATTTACATAACTTATTTCTTTATTCCTATTTATATCGGTTTCCTTCCGGTGTGTCTGTGTTCATATTTTTACCCAAAGTTAAAGTTATTACTACTACTACTACTACTACTACTACGACTAATAATAATAATAATAATAATAATAATAATAATGAAACATATCTCCATATATCTCTGTAATAATATTATATTATTTCTTGAAGATGAAATCATTAATTATTAAATATTTCTTTGAAAATTACATTCCACACATAATTCAGGTTAGGTTAGTTAAAGTTTTATCGTACGAGAAGTAATGCTTCGTATTTTACAGTAAATTTATTCCATTCATAAAGAAAAAAGGAAAAAAGTATATCCTACTTTACCTAGATAATGTTCTCTAGGCCATAAAGACGAAATTCCTACTCCAGTGTGCAATATATTCGACCTTAATGCTAAGCCAAGGGAAATACCATATTACGCATGCACCATTAAGAATGACGTCATCTCCAGGAAAAAAAAAACAACTGAAGGGTATAAGATGGTGCAAGCAGAATTTTCTATTTATTTATTTACAATGGCACATTAGATATAGGACTCAGTGGTGCAACATGTTTAAAAAATATTTTATTTTTTTAAATATTACGGAGTCTTTTTTGTTTCAAAATAATATATTGTATAGATTGCCTTTTTAGTTATATATATATATATATATATATATATATATATATATATATATATATATATATATATATATATATATATATATATATATATATATATATATACTCACACACTTGCATATATAAAAGTGACCCCTGACAAGGATTCGAACCTATAGTACTAATGTCAATCCATGACTGTGCTCAAGGCGCTACAGACTGCATCACTATAGGTCTAAATAAAGTAGAAAACCTACATATATATATATATATATATATATATATATATATATATATATATATATATATATATATATTATATATATATATATATATATATATATATATATATATATATATATAACACCCACTGAGCATACATAATTTTGCAGACTCACTCTCGTGGTTCAGAGAACAAACATTTTTTCATGTACACAAAACCCAGTTTTTATTTTTTATTTTTTTTATATTTTGCATATTTGCATAAGAAGGCGTGGATGCGTAAACATTCTTAATTTCGGTTTGCTGAGTACAACGTTTGCATTAACTTGGGGGATCTAATCAACATTTCAGGAAAATGAGCTTGCATTAAATATGTACTTCGAAAAGTAAAGTTTGCATATTTAATTAGATATTTGAGTTATATATATCTCGGAGAAGAAGAGGAAGAAGAAGAAGAAAGAAAGAAAGAAAGAAAGAAAAGAAGAAGAGGAAAAGCTTAAACACGACAACAAACAAGCATAAATACAAAAGAGCTCAGGTAGGAGATTAGGCGAGCAAAAGCCAAGTAACTCAATTCAGGCAGGAGAGCGGGCAAGAGTAAGGCAAGTAGCAAGAGATCAGGCAGAAAAAAAAAGGAAAGTATCAAACCAAGTACCAAAATCTCAAGCAGGAGAATAGGCAAACATAAACCAAATACCAAGAGCTCAGGCAGGAGAATAGGCAATCATGAACCAAGTCATGAAGAGGCAAGACAGGATAACAGGCGAGGATTAGCAAGGTGTCCAGAACTTAAGCAGAAGAGCAAGGATTAGGCTAGGCAAGCATAATCCAAAGACCAAGAACTCGGGCCAGCATGTCTGAGAAGAGTTACATGACTTCAAAGTACAAAAAAACTTACAGCAGGTCTTGAGTTCCCTCGTTACATAGGCAGATGTTCCCAGAACATAATTCTCTCTCAGTGATAAGTATCATTTAATTAAAAAATATAAAGAGGGCATGAGATACGTACTCATAAACAAAACATATTCATGAAACATGTCATTACATACAGTGTTTAATGAAATGAATATGAATTATGTGGTTTTATCATTAACATTTCTCATTTCCTTTTGATTTATTTACATTTATCAATTAAATTTCACTCGTTTATCATATATTTTATTCATTTATTAACAACACCTTTAATTACGCACAAAATCTCTAATGATGTTATTTATTAATTGTGTTCCTATATTGTAAAACAGTTTTGTATTACAGAAATAGTGTTTGTATGCCTGTATGCCTATCCAACTACCTATGTATACGTATGATTACACTCAAAAAGCATACCCTTAAATATTCTCATATGTATACTCTCTCTTCTTCCCACATACACGCACACAGGCACTGTTAACTTACCTATCAATCATTATATATTTTTCAATCAATAGTTCCAATTATTTTTTTTTAATAACCATCTATCTACATATGAATCTAATAATATATTCATCAATTTCTCTTGACATAATGTCATCTAATATTTAAACTATTTCCAGCGTTATTATACACTGAATTAAAGTTTAATAACATTTAACATACAGTGTAGGGGGGCCGCGGTAGCATAGTAGTTGAGCGCGCGAATCGGGAAGTGACAAGCCTGACTAACGAGGGTTCGATCCCACCGAAGGACGTTAGAAAGGGAATCCAACCTTAATACCCCAGCTTTAATATGTCTGTGTCTACCCCATTCGAATAGGGGACTACATGAGACCTCCAAAAAACTGATATAATAAGTCGAATTTAGAGATTTCAGCAAGAAAAGAGAACATAGTAATGCTACAGAAAATAAAGCAGCTATTTGTAGTTAGTTAAAGAGCAATTAGGATTCACACCTGGCATGCAAAGCTGACTGGCTCACTGCTTATAAAGCAATTAGGATTCACACCTGGCATGCAAAGCTGACTGGCTCACTGCTTATAAAGCAATTAGGATTCACACCTGGCATGCAAAGCTGACTGGCTCACTGCTTATAAAGCAATTAGTATTCACACCTGGTATGCAAAGCTGACTGGCTCAATGCTTATAAAGCAATTAGGATTCACACCTGGCGTGCAAAGCTGACTAGCTCACTGCTTATTAATTATAATAAATATTCGACAAGATTCGTTACACTATAAACACTAACTTATTTTTTAAATTGATATTTATACAATGACCCGAGGCACGGTAAGTCCAGTAATGGGCAACTTGACTTAGTCTTGTGGGGTAGCTTAAATAAATATAAATTCTCACAGTCAAGTACTAATAATTTGTATGAGAACATTTCCTACAAACGTCAGGTCAAAAGCGCTTATTATCTGTTCTTGAAGTATTTACATATTCAAATAAATAGAGACAGGCTCTCTAGATTTGACTATTACAAAAACATTGCAAGATCAAACGACCTTACAAAATCACCCATTTTGTAAAATAAATGCAGAGGCGCAATTCAAACCTATATATAGTTCCCCCTATGCAAGTCAAGTATTACAAAGAGAATATGCAATCAGCTCAGCTTCCAGAACAAGTTGGTTATAAAATACAAAAAGAATTGAGAGATATATCTATCCTACACGAGTATAGAATCTCATCATATTCTAATATCATAAAATCAATATCAACTTAGATTTTCATACCAAATAAAGTAGTAAAATACCAGGGAATACGGAGACGCAAATGAAATCTATAAAAGTCCCCTTATGTATAGCGCGAAAAAAAAAAAAAAAACTTGGCCCGCCACGACGGTTATGGAATGGGTCCAGGAGGTATAACAGAACAGCAATTAATCGATGCAACTATCATTACAAAATATTAAAAGCAACGTAACATATATCAATACTATACGAGTCCACAGTTCCATCCTATTCCAATATCATAAAAGGTACTCGAGCTCCAGAGCCCAAAACCTATTTACCAAAGCACCAATTCCAGGCATACAGGATGTGGAGAACTGGAAAGCTCCTACGGGGTCCTCCGAAGTCGATACTGCCACTTGAATACAGGGTGGCTGGTCTGGCAGAGGGCCATAGGAGACTCTCTGAGGCTTTACAATCTGATTCCAGGTTCCAGATAGATGGAAAAATTTTACCTGAATTATATTAGTATTAAACGAAGAAAGAAAAAAATTTCTAATATTTTTGAAAAAGAAAAATATTTGAAACTTTAAAAATTCGTATTTAAATGCGGTGTCGGTTTTCGTCTCTCTCTCTCTCTCTCTCTCCTCTCTCTCTCTCTCTCTCTCTCTCTCCTCTCTCTCTCTCTCTCTTCCTCTCTCTCTCTCTCTCTCTCTGTCGTGGTCAAAATTCATGAAAATAAGTCCTTAAACTATGTTGCATAGTGACAACAAAACTATTATCAAAAAACTGATGGGTGTGTGTAGTTTCCTGTCCGTGGTTTATCTTTGTATTTAACTATGTATGTGCGTATGTAAATATTTACGTTACTTACACATGTATGTATGCAAGTTCGGAAATATACATGTACTTTTATACACCTATGTATATATATTTATATCGTAAATACATTTAATAATGAAATAATATGTAAGCAAATTGACAAAATGTGTGTTTCAGTTAGCTATCTACCTATGCTTATCTACATTTGTCTATTTCTTTATATACCTATCTGTTTATCTATACGCCTTGCTAGGAATCTATCTATCTTATTGTATATTCATCTAATCTTCTTTTCTATCTATTTACCATTCGACCATACTGAACTAACAAAGGCCTTGCCCTATCTTCATGTATACAACATCCTACATAAATTCATGGACCGCGGTAGCGCATTGGTTATAGCTCTCGTCTCAGGAATTAACAAACCCGTGGTCAAACCCACCGCGGGGCGTCATGAAGGGCATCCAGTCCTAATTCCCCAGTTCTAACGAGCTTGTGTCCACCCCCATTCGATTGGGAAATAATACTGACACAGATAACAGAAAACTTCATCCAGGATTATGAATTTTACATTTTATTTCAAAACCTGTGCTTTCGTTTTAAATAGGATACATATATTTCTTGTAATATTAAATAAGATAAATATATTTCTTGATACATTGAGCCTGTACCAAAAATATTCTAGAAATATCTAGCAAATCAATTCATATTGCAAACCCACTACTTAAAAAAGATAATATAAATAATGATTTTTTTTTGGTCACACACTTTTAAATCGATCTTAGAAAGACGGAAAGTGTTCCAAATTTATCCTGGAATTATTCCTAGAGATTAGGTAACAGTTCCATGTTGTTAGACATAATAATACATTTTTAAGACTTTAATCATTATTATGTAAAGCTGAGAGAGCGTTCCAACATTATTTCTACCTCTCTTGGACACAAGGTATCAGAATTACTTCACTCCACAGAGTCTTAAAGTTGACTTATCCATGTGTTGGCCAACCCACCTCTCTCCGGCTCTATTGATTTCTATTCTTTACTCTTCCCTGAAAGTAAATTTTGGACAAGTTGTGTAATCATGGCATCAGTATTCTTATTTTTTTTATTGCTCTGATTAGAGGTTAATTTTCATAATTTCTCTGATCAATGTTCTCTCTCTCTCTCTCTCTCTCTCTCTCTCTCTCTCTCTCTCTCTCTCTCTCTCTCTCTCTCTCTCTCTCTCTCTCTCTCTCTCTCTCTCTCTCTCTCTCTCTCTCTCTCTCTCTCTCTCTCATATTAAACAGTAACTTTCTCTTTAACTACAACAAAGGGAGGATGATCTTACAAAAGTTTTTATCTTTTACCTTAAGGAAGAGCCCATTCTACTGTGGGGGAATACCCTATAAGATGGAACTTCACCTACGTATTAAGAACAGCTTATCTTCAATCCATCTTATGTATAAGATCTCTAAAGCAAGAAACCGGGAAAATAAACTACATCTTTATATTACTTCAAGCGCAAGGAGTGGCCATTGTATCGTAGGGGAATAACCTCATCTTTATTGCTAAGTCCCTTTCAATTTCCATTCCCTTACCAGATTTACCCTTCTGCAATACCCCGGATCCTCTTCAGATATTTCATGAGATCATGACTGATTAATTTTTATTCAGTTTGTATTAATTCAAGCGCAAGGAGTGGCCATTATATCGTAGGGGAGTAACCTCGTCATTTTAATGCTAATTCCCATTCAATCTTCATTCCCTCACCAGCTTAACAGTCTGCAATATCCCGGATCCTCATCAGTGGCATTTTCTGTGTTCAAGTTTGACAATTTTTTATTTTGTCTAAGCAAGCCACTGGCCATGTTGTACTAAAATTGGTACTTGTTTACCTTGTACTGCAATAGTACATTTTATTATTGCTGTTACAAAGTGGTGTACGGTTACGCTCTCTCTCTCTCTCTCTCTCTCTCTCTCTCTCTCTCTCTCTCTCTCTCTCTCTCTCTCTCTCTCTCTCTCTCTCTCTCTCTCTCTCTCTCTCTCTCTCTCTCTCTTTCTTATACTGTAAAAATCTTATATCTCTCCAGCAATTATCTGATACTGGCTCTTTGATAAAGAAAACCTGTAAATAAAGGGACAATTTACTTTATAACTTTGCTAATACGAAATCTTTCAAATTCTCTTTGTAGATAATGAATTTCAAGGAGTAGCGACTGTAGTTAGTTTAGCTGTATGTATAGTAAAGATTGCATACTGCTCTAGATAAACATATAGTAAACCTGATAAGACTAAAGATTTCCTCCTAATGAACTGCAGAAAACGAACGTTACTGCTTCGCTGTACTAAAACATGAGGTACAAACATGATGCACAATGCACGAACAGCGCGAATATTACTGAATGTACGATAACATGATTTAATATTTTCTAAAAACAAACCGTGTCATCGGTAAGACGAGAGACCTTTTACAAGTGACTGAAGAAAATGGAGTTTATGTCTTCACTGAGCAAGAAGTTGAGATATTGTCGATCGCCAATATTTATTCATCAAAGCGGTTTCTTCTTGCACAGTGAAGATAAACAAAATGTGAAATCAATTAACAAAACAAGGTATTAGATAAACAACACCTCATCAAGTACCACAGTCACTGGTATTAGAAATACTGTAGTTGAACAATACCTTGCGTCCCGTCACGGTCTGAGGTTAGCAAGGGCATGCACTCAGGGTAACGATTACATCTGCCAAAACAAGTCCTTCGCAAGAAGGCAACCGTCCTAGACCTTGGTAGAAAAGGGAGTCCGTGACGTAAAATCGGAACAGAACTCAAAGCTAAGAATGTGAGACGGTGATTCCTAAGTTGTTACATAATACCCTTTGCAACTCCATATTGGAATTAATGGACAGTTACCGGATATGGAAAGGTAGTTGTTGTACAATACTTTTACAAGCTTCGTATTGAGAATATGTAAAGTACAGCTCAGGTACTGACTATTCCCAGCAACTTGAAGGACTCAGTGAAAACATCACTGGATAGAAAAGGACGGTAGTGAAACAGAGCCTTACTGATTTAAGTTCAAGAATACAATAATAATACACACACACACACACACACACACACACACACACACACACACACACACACACACACACACATATATATATATATATATATATATATATATATATATATATATATATATATATAAACTTCCTCTTCCTCTTATCCATGCTCCTCTTCCTCCTTTTCTGCACGTGACCCTTCTCCCTAAAGCTTGTTATCGCAATCATTATCATCATAATTAACCTTAATTAACACTGTTATGAGGAGACAGTTATCTTAACGTAATTATCATAACAATTATTTACTTGTACAGAATTTTTAATCAAATAAAGAAGAGTTTTGCCTCCGGATTCCCTGAGTATAGTAGGGGGCGACTAAATGGGAAAAGGATTATTTTCACTATAATAATAATAATAATTATTATTATTATTCAATACTATCCAAATGTGTAAATATTAAAACACATTAAAACCACATCGGCAAGTTGGCAAGCGACCCCTGAATATTTTATTTCAAAGGACCAGAATTCGAAGCCCGACCCACCAGGGTGGTCTGATTTGACAATATAATTACATATATAGAGCATGTGATACTACTACTACTAATAATAATAATAACAACAATATGGCGGCTGATTACATAACGGGCTCTAAGATCCAGACTCGCATACGCTCTATAGCTCTATTTATAGTTCTTGAGGTTCTATAAATAGTGCACCAAAACACAGCTCAACACTACTCTTATTATGTAAGGCATGTACTAGGTAGGGCTCTCTCTCTCTCTCTCTCTCTCTCTCTCTCTCTCTCTCTCTCTCTCTCTCTCTCTCTCTCTCTCTCTCTCTCTCTCTCTACTGTCGGTCGGTGCTATCGATTTTTCAAGCTTGGAAGGCTCGCGTGACGTCAGTATACGTAGGAGGGGTTTGTGTGTACGTAAATGTATATATATATATATATATATATATATATATATATATATATATATATATATATATATATATATATATATATATATATATATATATATATATATATATATATATCTGTGTATGTACATTTTAGGGTGTATATTTGGTTCTCATGTGTATCCTGTATACTAATGTACATGTGTGTGCGTGTCTGCGTGTGTACAATTATCACCTTATAATGATTACACGGTTTACAAAGGTGTGATATATAAGAAAGTGAAATTATCGCCTAAATAATATAAACGCTTTATTTATTTATTTATCTATATATAAAACATGACATGGAGAGGTAAGCCTGAAAGGGCAAATTCAGAACTGAAAAGAGCTTTTCATCTGAAAGGAATAAGATGATATGAAACTGACACTATGGGAATCAGAAAGGGGAATTTGAGGTATGAAATGGGTACATTTGGAACATTCAGAAACGGTATATTATGAAAAGGCAGAATGAAAAGGTCGGGAGCATTTTGATGATGTTGAAAGAGCAAAATTAACAATGACATTGAATCATTCTGTATTGGATATCATCAATGAACTGATAGATGTCAATACACCGTTGTATGTGTCTCAATCAGTCCCTGTGATTGGGGATGGACAGTGACAGGTTGGAGCATGAGGATTACGGCTGGATGCCTTTCCTAATGTCAAACGGTGATAGAAATGTTTTATACAGAATATCATCAAAGAACAAATAGATGATGCCCCGTTTTGTGTTACAATTGGTCCATGAATGGGGGTGATCATAGACTTGTTGGTGTAGGGGGATAAAGATTGGATGATCTCTCTAATATTCCGGGGTGGGCTCGAACCCGCGTCAGTCGCCTCTCGACCCGTGAGCTACCACTGAGCTATCGTGGCCCCATCAAAGAACTTAAAGACATACTTTCATCAAAGACCTGAATGACAAGCCGTAAATGAAAAGCTACTGTTCAAGATTATTAAAATGGTGAGAATAATTCAGGGAATCTTGTTATGATATTGAAGGGCAATTTGTACAGGGAAATATTATATACCGGAGATTAGAAGAGTTACGCGACGGGAATAGAAGTCTTGTTAGGCTGTTGAAAAAGCAAGATTAACCAGAAAATGGGATTATTTTATACCGAAGATCAGAAAAGTTAAAAGACAAGGCTGAGTATCTTACAAACTGAATGAAAAGGCAAAAAGAGTAATTAGATAGGAATAATTTAGATAAGATCGTCTTAATGCTATAGAAAATAGAGGTCGGAAATCCTGTAGGTACGATGAAAGGGCAAAATAATCGATGAAATTAGGAATAATCCGTGGAGGAGGTTGGGAATGTTGAGAGGTCGTGGAATGGTCAAAGTGATCAATGAACAAAGAATATTTTGGACCGGAGACCAGCAAAGAACTGTAAAAAGAGGTCGGAAATATTTTAAGGACGTTGAAAGGTCAAATAGATCAATAAAAGCAGAATATTTTGGATTCGATATCATTAAAGAGCTAAGAGAAAAGGTTGAGATTCTTGTGAGGACGTTGAAAGGTCAAAATAATCGGTAAAATAAGAATATTTTGGCCTGGAGATCATTAAAGAGTTAGAAGAAGAAGCCTGAATCCTTGTGAGGACTTCCAAAAGGTCAAAATCAATGAAACGGGAATATTCTGGAATGGAGGTCAGCAAAGAGGTAAAAGAAGAGTTCGGGAATCTTGCAAGAATGGAAGGTTAAACTAAAATAAAAATGGAATTGTTCCGTATAAGAGGTCTTAAAAGGGCCAAGCAAAAGGTTGGGATTCTTGCTAAAAGATAAAAAAGGCAAACTGAAGACCGGTAGAGGGAGATTATAAAAGGGCCAAACAAAAGGTTGGGATTCTTGCTAAAAGATAAAAAAGGCAAACTGAAGACCGGTAGAGGGAGATTATAAAAGGGCCAAACAAAAGGATGGGATTCTTGCTAAAAGATAAAAAAGGCAAACTGAAGAGACCGGTAGAGGGAGATTATAAAAGGGCCAAACAAAAGGATGGGACTCTTGCTAAATGATAAAAAAGGCAAACTGAAGACCGGTAGAGGGAGATTATAAAAGGGCCAAACAAAAGGATGGGATTCTTGCTAAACGATAAAAAAGGCAAACTGAAGACCGGTAGAGGGAGATTATAAAAGGTTGAGAATAAAGGGAGAGGCAAATGGCGGTTGCAAACAGCCTTAATCGAGTTGGGCATTATAAGGTTAAAAGGTAAGTCTTAATGTCGAGGATGAATTCAGTTCCATATTAATTTAATTATATCAAAGATCGATATTAGTTTAATAAAATGTGGAATTTTTTGAAGGGACACAGGAATAGATAAAGAAACAAATGCCGAAATAAAATAATTATTTAATTATATATAATGTACGATAAATATCTTTAAAGTATATAACAAAATTAATTATAAATGCACTGCCTCTATGTCAACATATTACATATCAAGAGAAATTTCACCAATATTAGGTCTTTGATAAAACATACAACCATATAATAATAATAATAATAATAATAATAATAATAATAATAATAATAATAATATTATTATTATTATTATTATTATTATTATTATTATTATTATCATTATAATTAAAATAAAAAAGAAGAAAAATAATTGTAGTTACGAATAAAATAATAGCAAGAGTAAAAATAAAATAAATAAATAGTGCCGGGTAATATTCCGATGGCACTAGCCGCCCTATGTGTTACTACAGCTGGTGGGTATTTTGGACTTAAACAAAGCTGTCCAGGAGAGTTCGATAGTAAGTCTTCCTTCAGTTACGGTTCTCTTTCTATGCCTACATCAACATCGAATATTCTTGGATATTCGTTACACTTCTCTCATTATCCCTTCACATCTGACAAGTCACAACACTCTCCATGTCCATTTCTCTTTACGTTTTCATCTTTTTGCCCAGGTCCAATGAGGGCAGATTTTTTTTTTTTTTTTGCCCGTCCTGTTGTCACGATAAAAAAAATTAGATACCATCAAAAACAACTACGATAATAATAATAATAATAATAACTGCTGACATTTAATTTTTCTGTAATGGTCCTCTTGAGCTATTTTAATGAAAATACATGAAAAAATAAATCGATCTTTGCTCGCAGAACTTTCTACCCCGCGTAACAGAGCAAAATGTGGAGTTTATTTGAATAATAAAATATGTTGGCTCCTAACTCCTCCTAACTTTGCGGTAAGGGGAGTACAAATAAATTTTGTGTTCATCTACAATAACTCTTATGTGCTCAAATAGAAAATAGACTCAAACTAAGCACACACGCATACACTTTATATATATATATATATATATATATATATATATATATATATATATATATATATATATATATATATATATATATATATATATATAAGTACCACATTGGCAATGACCACGTGTGTACCACTTAGTGCCAATAGAGTGCCAAATTCTGACGCAAGAGATAAATTATCATTAAGTATAGAGAGATAACTTGTTTATTATTTCAATGACTTAAAATAACCTAGAATAAACGAAAGGTATAAGTAGTGAGAAACTGAGTGGCCTCTGCCTCCCATAGTTCTCTCTCTCTCTCTCTCTCTCTATGCATTTTCTTCTTTCTTCCCCTGGGGTTGGGGGATCAATAATACCGCATCCATTTTCCCCTGCGTGTTGTGAAACTCGACTAAATGGTGCAGGGCGAGGGGATTAGGAATCAAACTGTATTTTCCACCAGTGATGAGTCAGAATACACAAGGTGGTTCTGGTAGGAAAACATCGAACAGAACCCTTCAGGCTTCTGATGTATGGGTGTATCTGTATCTGTATATATTGATAGCTAACTTACTCATACATCGCTGGTAAGTTAATATTATGTATCATAGTCATTATATAGATATACATGCATACATCTACCCTAACCCAACAATATGACAAGGTAAAAATTATCCCTCCTTTTTCTGTTGGGAGAGATTATCTTTGTTTTATCTAACTATATAATGCATGGTTTATAAGTCACAAGTTATCCCCATTCGAATGGGGTGGACGAAGAAAAGTTGTGCTGTCATTCACAATATTCGCACCCTACCAATGAGCTGCAGCGGCCCCCGAAGTTAGGATGATCTGACATGGTTTGATTTTAAAATTGCAATTAGTTATAATTTCATATTTGACTTAGCAAGTTTTAATAATCTATTTTTTCTTTTCTTATTGCAGGTAAGGATGGATTGCTGAACAGCTTCAAGTATGAGGTAGTTAAATAAAATAAAAAATTTGTTCTCTGAGGAATATTAACAATCACCTAAAACATCTTATTATCAATGAATATTTTAAGAATAAAATAATTTTTTTTCATTATTATTATCCTTGGTTGTAGACTCATAACAAAAATAATCGTGATTATATTTGTGTGTGTGAGAGAGAGAGAGAGAGAGAGAGAGAGAGAGAGAGAGAGAGAGAGAGAGAGAGAGAGAGAGAGAGAGAGAGAGAGAGAGAGAGAATCTTAAGTAGCATCTTCACAGTGAAGCTATTAGAGCACTAACATACGCACAAAATGAAAGCTAAAAATGACTATCAAACTTTTACCTATTAATGAAAACAAAACAAAACAATAGTTAATAGCCGTATATACCGCATATGCAGAACTAATATAGAAAAGGTACCCGCAAATACCAGTATTGTGTGTGTGTGTGTGTGTTCATCGATACGGTGAACTTATCCGAAGCCTTTCAAATAACATTATTCAGCATCACTTTACATCCCACCCACCTGTGTCCACCCCCATTCGATGGGAATAAACAGTGGCACCTAGGTTAAAAAAAAAAAAAAAAACACTACCTTGCATCCATCTATTTACGTCATTACCATGTCCTAATGTGACACGAGCCATGACAGTTTCAAATGTCTTATTTGTTACAACGAAAAATAGATGTATATTTTTTTCTAGCTAATAATTTATTTATTCATTTACGTCGTTATACACTTATTTATTTATCTTTTTATTTATTTATTTTGTGTCTAGGAAAATATTATCTATTCAGTGACTAGACTTACATACCTTGGGCCTTTAACAGCTGAGCAAACTTAATCATATAGTAAAGGGTGCTCGTGTGCAAACTTAATCATATAGTAAAGGGTGCTCGTGTGCACACACACATACATACACATCATTTGTGTAAAAGTAAAAATTTCCATTTAATAAATAAATAAAAGTTTCAAAGAAAAAAAATTAATAGAAAAAGTAATAAAACAAATTAACTGGGCTTCAGAGTGTGCATACATGAATAATATAGAACAAATATAATATAAATATATGAAAAAATAAATGACATTTATATATACAAATAACACCGCTAACAAGGCGGACGTGAGCTAAAAAAAAATGGATTCAGAGCATAAAAATATAAACAATATACAAAATAATGTAATAAACAGATAAACACAAACATAAAAAAATATAAATAAATAAACGAGAGCTAACGAGGGTGAACATTAAGTGAGAAAAGAAAACATTTCAAAGGTTGTCTTGGCAAAGGTCGAGAAGTTACTGATATCCTCAAATTCATTCGGGAATTGGCAGGCAACGCGTGTAGGCTACTGGCTCATTTAGACTACTTTCATGATTTTCTTGTACACAGATCAACTGTACAGTCAGATACATCGCATGATTCAAGCAGAGAAAGGTACAGACATACAGTGAATTAATTTGACAAACAGAAAAGCTGATATAGAATAAAAAAAAAAATATGCCCCTTGTCCAAAAAATACTGCCTGGACAGATAAATAGCTTACAGAGGTTATTTAGACGGTTCTATACTGATTCTCTCGTAGACAAG
>JAXCGZ010015833.1:10000-43873 GCA_037179515.1 Halocaridina rubra | reverse complement strand
TCATACCAAACCAGACCTAATCTAACCAAGCCTAACTTGACCTAACCTAATTAACCAAACCTGACCTAATCTAATCATGCCCAACCTGACCTAACCTAACCATGCCCAACCTGACATAACCTAACCTAACAAATGCCGGGGCCAATAAAATTTGGGGATCAACTCATCTTGAGAGTATATAATTATACAGCATTAATATAATAACGGATGGTTAGGTTAAGTTAAGGAAAACTTCTATACAAGCTGCCCTCATAAAATTATTTTCAGAAGTTTTGTCTCTCGTTTCAAGTGTCACAATTAATTTCCATTATGAGGGTTGGCACTTTGTTGAGCTGAGGAATTAAGGCTGGATGCCCTTCTTAGCACCCCGCGAAGGGATCGATCGTGGGTGTGTCACTCCCAATTTAAGCATTTTAACCATTACGTTACCGCGATCCTAATCTGATTTTGAGATATATCCCTTAATTATTCTGAATGGAATGGGGTAGTCTGCTTGACACCCCTTACAAGGCAAGTTAGCTAACCTAACCCAACCTAACCTAACAATATGCGGGTTATTTAACTTTACACAGAGCTCTGGGGGTTACTCATCTTTACATGATCCCTGTTTGGTTAATAAAATGCATTCACCTCAAGGTCACAGCAGGGGTCGAAGAGTAAAGCATCTCGTCTTTGTTCCGGTCTTACGTCATGGACTCCCTTTTCTACCATGGGCTAGGACGGTTGTCTTCTTGCGAAGGACTTTGTTTTGGTAGCTGTAATCGTTACCCTGAGTGCATGCCCTTGCTAACCTCAGACCGTGACGGGGCGCGAAACCTCCACCTGACGCCTCAGAGTCGCTGACGCTACCGCTTGAGCCACGGTGACTACTTCTTTGTAACACGGCTTAAGTTGTCTCACCCACTACACGTATCTCAAGATAATTACTGTTTAAAATGACTCATCAATAAAAGCAGAAATTATTTATTTTAGAGAAAATATAAAATTCTTCATCTGGCGATAATCGCATAAAAAAATAAATTCTGTTTTGAAAGATGAAATATTATTGTGATTATTTTCGATATGAAAAGTTCTAAACCAATATCCTCGACCCCATTCCCCATCCCTAGTAGAGGTGTTTTTTAATGTGTCGCGGAAGTTACACACACACACACACACACACACATACATACATACATACATACACACACTCACTCATTCACTCACTCACAAACACACACACATTCACTCTCTCTCTCTCTCTCTCTCTCTCTCTCTCTCTCTCTCTCTCTCTCTCTCTCTCTCTCTCTCTCGCCACACACACACACACACACACACACACACACACACACACACACACACACACACACACACACACATTCACTCACTCACGCACACACACACACACACACACACACGCATTCTCGTGAGCACAAATTGGTACATACACACACACACATGCACACACACTAACAACGAACCATATTAGAGCAAACAGAATATATTTATATTTTCTTCTGCCTCACATCATAAAACTGATACATCCTGTAAAGTTGATTCCTGCATAGTTTTTTTTTTATGAAAGTCAATTGGGCAATATTTTGCAATCTCAAATATTTTTTTCTAATAAAACTTTGTCAATTGGGCAATATTTTGTAATCTCAAGATAATTTTTCTCACAAAACTGAAGTTTTTAGCGTAATTTAATCTTATTTTATCTAACCTCCAGTGGAAAATGATAAAAATAAATAATCTTAATATGGGACATAATTTATGTCCTTTTAAGTTAACACATATCATAACGACCTCAAAATCATTAGCCTAAAAATGAGTATCAGGTAAATATAAACGACCCCAGTGCATTAAATTACCCCATAATTTTCTAAGTTTGTTTAGATTAGGGTAAGTTGGGTTAAAATAGGATAGGCTTAAGCCTAACCTAAAGGGGGGTACAGACGATCATTATTTCTGTCAGTAAAAATACTGACACTATTCTATTGGTGTGAACTACTACGTCCATATGATGGACACACCGACAGTAATAATGACAGTACAGGGAAATACTGTCAGTAATATTGCTCGTCTGTTTAGCCCTTAAGCTATGATAAGTTAACTCAACAGTCCTAACAATTCATGGGATTATTTAATGTATTGGGGTTGCTAATCTATACCTAATCCTAATATATGTCCAATCAGAGAAGGAAAATATTATTACCTTGAACTCCAAATTTCCTGACCAGTTGTCTTGGTAGTTCATTTGGACACACAAGAAGCAGTTAGTTCACATTGACAGCATTCCAGAAGACGGGCAACGCACTTGAGACAAGTTTCAATATCGTAAAAATAAATAATAACAAAAACTGGTTTTGAGTAAACTTCTTTCCGTCCGTGGCAAATTCTGAGCCAAAGGCCCGATTTCTTAAACAGTGTAAACCTAGGATACCATATTGTTAGTTAGCTAGACACACACAAATGGATTTCATAAACGCGTCTGAAACGGTTCTGTGTATGGCTAGGATCCCGTACGGGATCCTAGCCATACACAGAACCGTTTCAGATGCGTTTATGAAATCCATTTGTGTGTGTCTAGCTAACTAACAATATGGTATTCTAGGTTTACACTGTTTAAGAAATCAGGCCTAGGATCCCGCAAGGGATTCTAGCCATACACAGAACCGCGTCAGATGTGTTTATGAAATCCATTTGTGTGTCTAGCTAACTAACAATATGGTATCCTAGGTTTACACTGTTTAAGAAATCGGGACAAATTAAAAGCAATGTTTTAATTCTTTACACAAGGTCTATACCGTTTTTTATGCCATTAACAGTGTTATCCATTTGTCAAAAGAGTAAATACTTTGGTCAATGATGAAACTGGCATTTTCGTGACACAAATATGTGAGAGTATGTTGTCGTCACAAGAGTTGTTATTTAGTAAACAAATAGTACTTCGGTGTCAGCATGTATAAACACCGAATTTGAGAATCACTACAAGCTGAAAATGAGGATAATTGTGACTAAACGAAAAGTTGAATTCCGTTCATAAGCAGATTTCTCTTTTTAATTTATCTTAAATTCTTATGCAGGTACCTTATTAGTGTTTCTAAAAAATGATTAATTAGAATTTTAAAGTCTATGGAGTTTTTTCTCTTGAATATCCGGTTAAACTAAGTCAAAAGGGAAGAAACCAAAAAGATATAAATATAGATAAAAAGATATCCGCCAGATCGATAGGAAATTGGTTTCGTTCTTTTGATAGATATTTTAATGGTATAAAGACTAGTTTCTGTACATGCAAAAAAGATCATAGAGGGTGAAATTAATCTTTGGATAGATGTGTAAGCATATCTATCCAAATGACGACCTGAGATCTAAAGGTTTGTTTGGTGATGAGGTATGGGACAGAAACATATGGAGAACACTGGCCAGAAACATCGACCCCACATAAAAGTGGGAAAAGATGTAGACGAAGAAGAAGAAGAAGAAGAAGAAGAAGAAGAAGAAGAAGAAGAAGAAGAATCCAAATATTCATGCTTAGATGTGATATGTCGTATGAATATCATATTTGTAAACATCAATAAAAACATATCATAAATTGGATGTGATGTTAGCTTTGTATTAATACAAGCAAAGCTCCTTCAGACACTGGTGGTAGCCACAGCTTCAACATATATAAAGGCTAAAAGGATTAATTATGTAAATGAGTCTTTATGTAAATAAACCTTCTTGGCTTCTGACGCGAGAAAATAGGATGTTGAGAGACTAGTTAACTATAGAGCATATTCATATGACGTCACAAATTTGGGGCCCGCCATCTTGGAGGCTTTGAGAGGATGCTCGTTTCTGCGGATGGCCTATTCTGGGTACTTTGCACAAACTATTCTTCGCCCTTCTCTTGCAAAATGGTTGACTATTTGCACTTTGTAAAATGGTTGACTATTGTCGCACTTACTGCGAATACTGAAAGCAATTAAGACTAAAGGTTAAAGTAGTAAAATTGAGAGAAATAGACTATAGCCTTCACAAGTGATTATCATTTGAATGAACTTCACGAATCCATCCACAAACCATCTGGTTGTAGGCATCATGTCCTTCGTAGTTTTGGGGTCCTCCGCAGCCCAAGAACTCGGAGAAAATATCAGCTAATTGATTATATCAGGGTAGACTGCCGAAGGAAGAGAATTCACATCAAGAGGCAAAGGGTTTACATCAAATGGATATATTCCATCAATAAACGCGAGTTTTTGTTCAATGTTTCTTTTCCTTTTCCTAGACTGTCTTGATAGACTTTTCCACCAACGTCAGGACAGGAACCATTCATACTTGCAGTTCTTATTGGTAATTTTCGAAGAAAAAAAAGAGGGGAATTTAATACAACACGCACGGATTTGTTTTGGTTCCCTATACCTCCAAGATGGCGGCACATCAGAGTCTTGGACGTCTGTGTGACGTCAGTGCAAACAGCTTCAGTATCAGTTCACTTTAGCACAGTCGATTATGGACAAGCTTTCAGAACATATTATGCTAACATTTTTATGTGAATCTCTCTACAGCACATCATTTAAACAGAGAGTCGTAATTATGTTTCATTTTACCTTAAATTTTACGTTGGACATTATGTACTTTTCCTCATATAATAAGATATATCTGACAGTATCACAGAAATAAAATCCACTATTGAACCCTCAATTCGTCTCTCTTTTCAGGTCCTGGCAGCAGTTTCGGTCTCCATAGGTTCCATGGCGGTAGGATTCAGCGCTGCCTATACTTCTCCAGCCTTAGCGTCTCTCAGTAATGATAATTCCACTATGAACGTCACAGAAGAGGAAAAATCCTGGATAGGTTCTCTCATGCCCTTGAGTGCCCTCACTGGCAGTATCATTGGAGGCTACCTCATCGATGCCCTGGGCAGGAAAATGGTCATATTATTGTGTGGTCCTCCCTTTATATTGGGTAAGGTTTAGTTTGTAATTGTGAGTATCTAAATGATGGAGATACTTTGGCATCACTATGTCAAATGAGAAGAAAATAATTATATAAATAAATAAATGAAAAGTTTTGGAGTTAATGAGATAATTTCTATTGCAGCTTGGTTATTAATTGGTTCAGCTGTGAATATTTGGATGATATACGTTGGCAGGGCAATTGGAGGCCTTTGTGTTGGTTTATTAACACTTACTTTACCTGTTTACCTCGGTGAGACAATCCAACCCGAGATTAGAGGTATTCTTGGCCTATTGCCCACTACCATTGGGAATGCAGGTCAGTATAGAAATCAAAATATTATTTTATATTATGAATATTGTTAACAAAACATCTTATTTTATACCTGAACACACTGTACTCTCGTTTGCCTACAACTCAAGTATCTAAAGATACCTGGTAAACATTTGAAACTAGATTTTTCTTATTCTCTTTAATGTTATCTCGCAGGTATTTTAGTTTGTTATCTCATTGGATCCTACGTGAATTGGTGGGTCTTAGCCTTAGTAGGAGCCATTATTCCTCTCGTATTTGCTACAATGATGTGCTTTGTACCTGAGACGCCTCGTTGGTACGTCTCCAAAGGTAAGAAATTATTCAAGATATGAATATGTTCTTTACTGGTCCTCTCCTGAGATTTCCATATGGTCTTGGAGAAATTATGCTGTTAGTCTACCTTTACTAGTTATGCATAAGAGTATATGCCCTTCCAGGTGTTAATTCTTTTAAAGTGGAAGGTAAAATTAGCATAATTCTGATCTTTAACTGTTGTGTAACGTGTTTAAACGTGTTTTGCAAATATGGTGCTTGTAGTGTATGATTCCTTTTCTTAGTGTGTGATATTTTGTTAACATGCACTACGTGCATATAAAATTCTGAAGAAGTCATGTTTTAGACTAAATTAACAACCTTTTATTTACAGATAGAATAGATGATGCGCAGAAGTCCCTGGAATGGCTACGAGGTTCTTCTGCTGACGTAGAGTTTGAACTGGATGCGATCCAGGAGAACTTTGAAATTGCCAACCTGGAATCATCCTCACTTAAAGATATTATAAGTAGGCACCACATTCGCCCCTTTCTGTTGTGTATGGGGCTCATGCTCTTCCAACAGTTGTCAGGCATCAATGCTGTTATCTTCTACACAGTTTTTATCTTTGAAATGTCTGGATCTACTATCAGTGGCCATCTGTCAACTATAATAGTTGGAGTGGTCAATTTATTGTCCACCTTCGTTGCCAATGCTGTTATAGATAAATTGGGCAGGAAGATCTTGCTGTATGCATCAAGTGCTCTCATGGTAGTATCATTGGTGTCACTGGGATCATTTTTCTATGTGAAGGTAAGTTAAGCTTATCTTTCTTCAAAACATTGTTTGCAATGGTTATAATGATATATCCTCTTCAAGTGATATTCTTGGACTCTCATTCGCGAGGACGACGGATCGCGCCTCGTCCAGGCAAGAGAGTTTAAGCTGTTTACTGGGGAGGTTACTGCTGTGGCTGGTCACCACAGTGGGGGGTTTGAGCCTGGGCCGGCTGGCGACCGCCCTATAGGTCCTCCAGGACCCATTCCACCCATCCGTGGGTGGAGAATCTAAAACAACATTTTATTTTGTTGAAATGGAATATTGATAATAATTCAATATTTTCTCTTTACAGTCTTATGCAAAGAATATAGTCAACACGGCAGAAGGATATCAGGAGTGGCAAGACACCGTAACAAATCTCTCGTGGTTACCATTAGTCAGTTTCATGATTTATGTAATAGCATTTTCCCTTGGATGGGGTCCTATTCCCTGGCTGTTTATGGGTGAAGCTCTTCCAGCTAGGATCAGAGGACCTGCAGCTTCTTTGGTCACAGCACTGAACTGGTCCTGTACATTCATTATCACGAAAACTTTTCCAGGACTCGTCGAAGCTATTGGACCCTCATATGTGTTCTTCATGTTTACTGCCATCATGGTTCTTGGTTCCTTATATGCCATTTTCTTAGTCCCTGAAACAAAAGGTAAAACTCTGGAAGAAATTGAGCAAGAATTGTCTGGGAGAGGGAAGTGTCCATCCAGGAAAATTAGCACAATATCTGGTCTTCATATGAAATGAATACTTTCATTCTTGTTATATATCTGTGCATAACTTGAGTTTATCATGTGTAAGAGATGAGGCAAATTTATGAATAAGGGAGCAGAGTCTTGGCCCAAGATGAAATTATTTAGAAACTTTGATACCAAAAGATGTCGTCTGTTAGTAATTCCAAAGTACACAGTTCAGGATTTATCCATACTAAAAGCAAGGTGTCTGGAGAGGTGCATAGAAAATACGTGTCTCTGATTTGTTTTACTTTCAGTGAAAGTACTGAAATTTTCTAATAATCTTGTCATGTAATTATGGTAGTGAGCAGAAGAGTTTTTCGGTTATCTGAGTTCAAACTGCTTTCTTTGTGACTGCCTACAGTTTTGTTTTGTTTTTTAAAGATAATGTGAGATTCTTTACAGATGAACGAAATATCCTCTCATCTGAATTATACAGATATACGTTAGTGCAGTACACTGAAGATGTTCATCACCTTTTGGCAGCAAATATACAGGGTGTATTTTCGGCAATGACAGACAAGAGATTGTAATTAGTGAACGTTATGGAAAATATAGTCATATTTTATTGGGAGTCAATAACCAGACAAAAACTAATATCCGAGTATCCATGCAAAGGGTTCTAGCCCCCCCCCCCCAAATAAACATACAAGTTGATAACTACAATTACTATTTCACACTCGTGCTACATTTTAAATATTAATGCTGGTCATATCTCTAAGTATATCTGAGGCAATATGTATTAGCAAGAGGGACATAAATAGAGAAATTTATGGGGATAAGGCAAATAGCGCTTTGTAAGCGCAGTACCGAAGGGAACGCATGCTGATCCTCGCTAATTAAACTATATTCTACAAGATTCCACATTGCCACACAAAGCTCAGTATCATTAAACCTATCGGCCTCTCCCGTCAGGGGTCACCGCAGCGGATCCATCGTCTCCATATTGCCCTATTTTCTACGTCCTCCACCGTAGACACCACTCACCATCTCATGTCCTCCCTCACCACACACATAAACCTCTTTGGCCAACCTCTTCCACACAATAAGCTTTAGATACTAAAGAAAACTGATATTTTGTGTGTGCTATGAATCCTGGACATATGAGAAAAGCCTCATCTTGGGATAAGCGAGTGATAAACAAAGCTAACATACCAAACAAAGACTTGTTTATTGTGACACAATGCTTTGTTTACTGTGACACAAAGCCCTGTTTACTGTGTCATTTAAATGAATGAACAATTTCGTTGCATATCAGTAATTACTCTGATTATATACTTGCTTTATAAGTTTATTTATAAAAAGCTGTTCATGTTCCAAAAACTTATGGCAGCGTTTATGCCTGTATGATGCTGTTTAATAAGCTTTTGTATACAAAATATTTTTTAAGTTTGAACGATAAACCGAATAGCTTTTAAGTGTATGATAATATCTGTGAACACAGAGAATTGTATATATGTGTACTGTGCATAATTTATGTACATGTATGTATGTAATATACAAATGTATATGAATATTGCATAGTGAAAATATGTCATGGAGAGTCAGCTTTATCGCTGAACTCTGTAACGCAGATCTTTAATTATTGCAGTTTGTGTATCAGATGATCTGTGATGTAGTGCTGGTACGTCTAACCTTTGTACATGACAATAAAATGTGATAGTTCTACGATTATGCAAAAAAATTATATATTTAAATAAAATGTTATAACTTTTCTTTGTTATTTTTGGAAACATATAATTCAAAGTTTATTTTCCCGGATGTCAATATTAATGCCTTGAAAACGTTGAATCGTAAGACGTCTTTTAATTTATCACTGAGAGGACTATTGGTAGTCACCGTGGCTCAAGCGGTAGCGTTCGCGACTCTGAGGAGTCAGGTCGAGGGTTCGCGCCCCGTCACGGTCTGAGGTTAGCAAGGGCATGCACTCATTGTAACTATTACATCTGCCAAAACAAGTCCTTCGCAAGAAGGCAACCGTCCTAGCCCTTGGTAGAAAAGGGAGATCCGTGACGTAAAATCGGAACAACTGAGGGGACTATTCCCTAACAAAAAAAGAATACTCTGTCTCCATACAGAGATATATGTATATAGCTTTTACTTGGCTCAGAAGACGCCTTATTGCCATGTCTGGTGCCTGGGCCCGATATGGACAATTTCCACGCTTAGCCGGTGTCACACTCATTTATAAGTGAAAGTCCACAAACGCTGAGATGTGGCTGGATGCATGCTGAAAAAAAAAATGAGCTTTGTCTTTATCAAGACATCGATCATGTTGTTGACGTTTGTCATTATGAACAAATATTTCATGATTTATCCATTCATGCCATAACATTATAATGGTTTAAGTACATCTAATAGTACTCTAGGGAGAAAACTGTAGAATATCCTTGCCCGCCTACCTTGTGGATGACCCAAGCAGGGTGGAAAGGGGGGAGAAGGTGGCAACCCTTCATCCCCAAGGAGCTCAGAGGAGTGGTTGAGTAATGTGTGGATCGTGGTGAATGTGCGTTTTTGGCTCGGCCAACCCCCCTTACAAGGGGGAATGAGGGCATGTGTATATGTATGTATGTTACTAGGAAGACGATATGTAGGCACCGTGGCTCAAGCGGTAGCGTCCTCGACTTTGAGGCGTCAGGTCGAGGGTTCGCGCCCCGTCATGGTCTGAGGTTAGCAAGGGCATGCATTCAGGATAACGATTACATCTGCCAAAACAAGTCCTTCCCAAGAAGGCAACCGTCCTAGCCCTTGGTTGCAAAGGGAGTCCGTGACGTAAACTAGGAGGACGATATACCTCTCGGTGGCGAATGATTAATTGAGTGATATATTGTAATCATGGCATAAATGGACCAGATTAGGAGTGTGAGACAAGCATAACTTAGATAGGAGCCTATATTGTGACATCAGTTGATGTTTTACATGTCTAGTATTCTTCCTCTACTTGTAAATCACAAGTTTCAGTCCCTTTCTTCTTTTAAAACCGCTATACATAAATATGACAATTTTAATGGAATTTAGGCGATTCTTTGACACTTCCTTTAAAAGCAGCCTTGCTCATCACATTTATATTACCTGTAAGATGTAAGTATTGTCAGTAGTTACTGGTAATACTTACATCTAATACCTACATCTATGCCATCGTGATATTAATTAACAGTAGTTGCTGGTAATACTTTCATGATAATACTTTGGTTATTTGTCGGGAAGTATGCATAGTATTGGTATATTGTCATATGCATTAATATTAGAATAAAGATGTGTAGTTTTCTTTAGCTGAAGTTTATAAAGGGAAGAAAAATAGGTAAGAATGTAGTAGTTTACGAGGAACTAGTTTTTAGAGTGTAGTTAGTAAGGTATACGGAAGAGTGTTGCTTGAGAGAATTAGAAAAGATTCTGAGAGACTGATCGGGGAGGAACAGTCTGGGTTCATGAGAGGAAGAGGGTTTGTTGATCAAGTGCTTGTGGTAAGGCAGGTGTGTGAGAAGTAGCTATAGAAAGGTAAGGATACTTTTGAGTTTTTTCTGGACTTGGAAAAAAATATATGACATGGTTAATAAAGAGGCGTTGTGAAGTGTATTGCGACTGTATGGAATAAGTGGAAGCTTTCTGAATGCAGCAAGATCTTTTGCATGAATAGCAGAGGATGCGTTAGAGTCGGGAATGGTAAGGGTGGTTGGCTTGAGGTAAATGTGGGGTTACGTCAAGGCTGTGTGATGTCACAATGGTTGCTTAATGTGCGTATGGATGAAGTGGTAAGGAAAGTAAGTGAAAGACTGCTATTAAAAGGGTTGGAATTTGCTGGTGAGTATGGAAGGTTTTAGAAAGATATTCATCTGCTATTTTTTTTTTTTATGATTGTGACACCAGGACGGGCCAAAAAAAAAATTATAAAATAAAACAGCCCTGATCGGGCCTGGGCACGAAAAATACATAAAGAGAAATGCAGATGATACGGCACTGGTTTCTAATATTGAGGAATATCTGAAGCATTTGGTGACTGAGTTTTAAGCGTCGCAAGAAAATTTCACTGTAGGATGTAAAGAAGTACTTTTTAGTGTAAGAATAGTTGACAATTGGAATTCGCTAAGTGAGGAATCAGTAAATGCTGAAAGCATTTATTGTTTTAAGGATAAATATAATAAATGTTAAAGGAGTAAATACTGAAAGCGATTAGGAGACGGGGAGTTACGAGCCAGAGCTCTTTCCCTGTGAGTACACTTAGATAAAAAAAAATTAGGTAAATACATATACTGTACTGCATATTCAAATGCACATGCATACGTACATGCACATACATAGAGATATATGCATCCATTCATACAGATAAATATACAGACATACATGCATTTACTTACTTACATAAATGCATGCGTACCTGTATATAAAATAATTAAATACATAAGTACATTTAAAGAGGATGAATACATGAATAAAATCTTGCAAATAGTTCATTCCAAGAGATATGAAATCTAAGAAAATCTTGCATATAGTTCATCCCAAGAGGTATAAAATCTTTTTAGCTTTAGGCATTCTGAAATGAAGTGTAGTCGAATATTGCTCCCCTCGCACTAGCATAAATAGAATATCGACTATTTTGCTTAGCACGAGGGTTTTACCCTCTCTTTTTACCTCTTTTGTTATTCAATGTTCGTCCTTTCCCCTCAAATGCTTCCTATTCTAGTCTCCCCTCTCTAGCGATGACACCCTGAATAGGGTTAAGAGAGTTCACTCAAAACCGTCACTAATTCCCCCCCCCATCCTATTTCAAGTTATCCGTATCCGGACCCGATTGTTCTGGGTGAACTCTATCCTCGTTTATCCGTATCCGATTGTTCTGGGTGCATTCTATCAGTTTCTTCGTATTTTGCCTCTCATATGTTTCCTTAAACTAGAATCATACCTGTATCACCTCTGTCGCAATCACCTGTGAGCATCTTACTAGAGTTGTGCCCAGACTCCAGACATTTTCGTAATGATGGACTGTACTAGCCTTCTGGCTAGTACAGTGGTAACGCACTAGCCTCGCATTCGCGAGGTCGACACATCGGTTCCCGCTCGCGACCGAGAGTTTAAGCAGTTTACTGGGGAGGTTACTGCTGTGGATGAGCACCACAGTGGGGGGTTGGGGCTTGCCCAGGCTGACGTTCTGAGGAGCATCTCAGATGGATATCGGAACTAAAACCCGGCAACCTTTAAATTCTTGTGAGCGTAGATCAAGTTCTTGTTGCCCTTGAGTCTCATTATATGCCATCGCTCTGAAATGAGATTACAGATGCTGAGCTTTCAGTTTTTTCTTATTCTTTATTACAAGACGAAAAGCTATGAGGAGTCGAATTTGATATCTCCTGAATTGCTTCAGGCACTGACCCACTAAATTACGAAGGGCAACTACTCTTATACTTACATGAGTGTACTCAGGTATGTACCGACTTTGTAGGCGATAGTATAGGATGGAAGCCACTATCCTCTCCTTCATATTTCCGATTAATGCAGAGGCCATTTACCTTGGATCCTACGATAGTGTCGTATGACTTCCGTCATGCTGAAGCCAGCCCGCCATGCTGAAGCCAGAATCTGAAACTTGTAACAGCTCTTGAGGGGTAACGGTTAGTCGAGGCCACGGATATTCTATTACATGCCCTCACTTTTATTGAGTTTTTGTGCCGCCCATGTGTTCCCTTGGGACCACCAAGAGTTGTGGCTAGGCACCTGGAACTAACCGCTGGCGCCATGCACCCCCCCCAAGAGGCCTACAGGATAAGGGACCCTCGGTCCTCGAAAACACCACAAGTCGTGAAGAGAAACATGTGAGGCTAGGGTGAAATAGAATACTCTCCCCACTTGTTTTCTGCGGTGCGGCCGGTGTTTGTAGAGGGCGTCAAGGAGATATGTGACCGGACCCCTGAGGCTTGGCATCCGACATGGAGTACCTGAGGAGGGTGGGAAAGGCCGAGAGTTAGCCCTTTCCTAAACCGCACGAAACATCAACTTATGTTTCGTACGCAGGTACACGCCCAGGAGAGCTGCCCAATAACTCCTCCTCGGAAGTAGGCGGGATTCCACTTTGAACCTGGCGCTGATTAGCTGGACTAGATCTGACTGATTTCATTGGAGAATTGGATGTTAAGCCACGCCCTGCCCCTGGGGGTATTTAAAGAGCCACCCAGGGCAGAGACAGTTAGTTAGAACTTTGCCAGGGCACGAATAGATCATAGATTGTGATAGTCATAGGGTGGGGGCATTGGGGCATTGAGGCGTCGGATGTGTTGTACTCTAGAATAAATATAAGTAAAGGATTCACTGCGTGTCCATTCTTACCTTGTAACCACGCTACCTTGTACCCGTCAGGTACTAATAATTATAAGTAAATATACGTAGGAGGAAAAGCCCTACGTCAGTGGTGACGCTCGGTGGGATAATAATAAAATCTCTACGTCAGTGGTGTCATTAGATGGGATAAACAAAACCACTACGTCAGTGGAGGCAGTGCGGTACGGATCTTCACGAGAGAAAAAAAAAAAAAAAAAAAAAAAAACATACGAAGAGACAGGTGAATGCCAGTGCAGACCCGTGCAGAGAAAATAAGAATGGCAAAAGCAGAAATCCAACATCTCCCAATTCAAGAAATGAGTGACGAGGCCAAACACCGGAGAATTCTCGAACTGGAGGAGCAAGCGCGGCGCCTACAAGCACGCGCCGACGCCGCTCCGTCGAGAAGGAACTTGGCCGACGCCGACAGTGAAACCGACGCCTCAAACATCGACGAACAGCCGGCCGCTCCGAACCCCGTGGTGACACAGGGAACGCAGCAGGCCCAGCCCCCACCCTGTGCCCTGGTTGTAAAGACGCCTCGAGTTAAAAATTTACTTTTATACCTCGACGGCGCAAATGTAAAAGACCGTGAATGTCCGTCCATAATTCCCGCGACCGACTTCCTGAAATACTTGGGTCTGCGGATGAGAAGTGACGAGTGCTCAAATAGAGAATATTATAAAACTTTGAAGGAACTATTTCTAAGATATTTCTTAGTAAGCCGAAGTGTGACCGGAGCATTGAGTGAAAATGCCCATTACAAGAGGTATAAGTTGCCGGATCCGACCAAGAAGACGGCGATTCGACGATTTTACTCGAAGAGAAGAAGGAAAACCCGCTCCTTCCTTGCCTTCTGCCATGAAGTTTTTCAGGACCACCTCCTTAAAATAGCTAAGTACTTGTGATCTGTATCCAGTGAGTAATGGGACAATTAGTAGAAGAAATTGAGGTCGGTGGACGCCGCCATTTTATCTTGTAGTTATGCTTTGACTCAGCCAACCCGCTTATAAGGGGTGTGGCGCTTAATAAGTTGATAAAAGTAGAATTTCTGTACCCATTACTAACATGGATAATTTGTACTAATAGCTATAAGCAGTAATAAACTCCATTTTTGTGATAATTTGAGTAATATAAAGAATTTGCGTTGGAAGTGTGTTCCATTTATTTGTATTAATGCCTAGATTGAATTTTAAGAACGCGAATGTATCGATTTTTAATTGAAAAAATTTAATGCACGTGAAATCACTGTTACAGTATATTAATTTCTTAAGTGTAAGAATTACAGTGAGTAATATACTTGAATCTGCTTTTAAGGTTTTACTTAGAACACGTGTGGTTTTCGAGAAAAGAATGCGGAAGTGACCATTCGATCTCCCAACCTCGTTATTATAAATCTGTAGTAATTGTACTGATCCTTGATATTTTAAAGTACGTGTAAAATCATTGTTATAGTAATTTCTTAAAGCGTAAGAAATCGAGTGTTACGATTGCGCCTGTTTTTAAGTTTTTTTTCTTTTTTTGTTTGTTTTTATCCGCGGGAGTAATGTTTTAGCGAAAGAAAGACATAAATGACCGATCGTTCTTTTTGTGTTATGATGATGGGAAATTAATCTTACGATACGTGTGTGGCATGTTTTTTCTGAAGAATAAGAAATTTCGTGATATTAGTTAGAGATGAGTTTTTTTTAATTTCACGCTATGCAGGTGAAAGTAAGAGTAAATTAGAGTAGTTTGTACTGTCCTAGAATAGGGAAGGGTTTTCAGTGTCACCCAAACGTAGCTTCAAGGGAGTAGAATGTTTGTTTGTTCGTTAGAATGGGACTTAGGACGGGTGAGGAAGTCTGTGACCGCACGGCTCAGCCGAGATTTCACCTTTACTCTTCTTCAGAGAGACCGGGAAAGGAAAACCAACATGTTGTAAATAAAAGGGAATTTTACAGAAAGGGAATGCAAGCTTGAATGTGAGCGCATGTGAGCGAATGAGTATAATGAGTGTAATAGGGGTATAATGGGGGGGGTTGCTCTAGGGGGTGAAATCGCGGAAAGCACCGTTAGGAAGCATGATTGGGGAGTCTGCGAGGATCGTTCCCCTGCTCCGCCAGGTCCTTCTGCATGCCATATCAGAGTGTATTTATGGGAGGTGATGCGCTGTTGCAATATCTAGTGAGGGATATGGATGAGAAGGTAATTCTCCACCTGCCCAGATATGGTTGAAATGCCGAGTTTGTTTTATTTTTGTTTTGTCCCCTACTCCGCCGTTGAGATTATTATTCGATTTCCGAGAGATTCCAAGATAGATGTTACGTGATAAAGGACGTGAATCTATGAATGATTCTTTATTTTCTTTGCTAGCTGCAGTATATACCTTATTTGTCTGAAGAGATATGTTAGATTGATAAAGTAAAACTTTGCGAGTTTTAGCCATGATAATGTTTTATCAAAATTATTTCGGCTTGGTCATAAAGAAAGAGTGAGAGCTGACACGAAATGACAACAAGAATGTTACACAGCTGTATCCCGTATTTGAGAGAGCAGATATAAGTCAAATTCGAGATAGTAAAAGAAGATATATTTTATGTTTGAATTGTTTATGTGCAACTCCGCACGAGATTTTGAAGTTTAAGCAAAATGCATTCCTTACTGTTGATAATGAAATATACTTTTGTTTTTATTATTGCATACACAGAGATAGACTTTTTATATTCTTAGATACCCGTTTTTGTTATAGTTCTTTTTGTATTGAAGAAATCTTTAAAATCTTACTTAAAGGATTCTGAGAAGATTATCTAGAGATAACCATGGTTAATCCCTAGCATTTTCATGAATTTTAGATTACAATCGGGCTAATTAAAGATAAATTGAGATTATTAGAGATTATTTGCTGAGTTTTAAAGTTAAAATTAATGACACTTAAGTCCTTTTTAAGAAGTTATTAAGAAAAGGATATTTGTACTTTTGTTGATAGTAGTAGGGATACTGTCACATATGATTTTAGTTTTTTTGCTTTAATTTCATCAGTGTGTGTGCTTCGACTTAACCCTCTGATTTATAGTATGAAAAGAGAGAGATTGTCATTATAGACAAGGATGTGTATGCTGTTACAGTAAAGTCCTTATCAAGATTAAACAGAGAGGAATGGATTTATGCTTCGACAGTTCTGCAGTTGTACACTAAGTTCTTTTTGCTTTTGTTTTGTTAATGAGGAAATAAGAATAGCCCTCTGACAATAAACGTAAGACTCTATCGATAGTCATTGCTAACGTTTGTTCCCGTTCATTTGTTTATTTATTTTATTATTAGAGATACTCTGCGACACTTTTTTATTTTCAGTACAAGTTAAAAGGACGAAGGCAAGTCTCAGCTGACTTGTGAGTGGAAACCGCAGCGTATTTCAAGGTCGCTCAGTCTCTCTCTCTCTCTCTCTCTCTCTCTCTCTCTCTCTCTCTCTCTCTCTCTCTCTCTCTCTCTCTCTCTCTCTCTCTCTCTCTCTCTCCCTCTCTCTCTCTCTCTCTCTCTCTCTCTCTCTCTCTCCTACCTTTCACTCGACTCTGAGCCTGACAGAGGCTCCGTTCAATGCTAACAGAACGTTGCTTTCTTTGAGTTTTTTTGTGTGTTTTTTTTCAGCGAAGCTAGGCGATAATTGTGCCTACATTTTATTGCAGTCAATAGATTGTTGCATGCTGTTATTGCATAAATACTGATAAGACATCGGTAGTACCGCCATTTGCATAAATAATTTTGCCACATGTCGCAACTGTTTAGAGAATAGATAGAACTCCCATTGACAAATTGTGGAGCCAGCAAGTTGCCACTTATGCTATATATATATACATTGATTATGACAGCAGGAATTTGAATATTAAAGGAGACTGTGTTAGAATAAGCATCACTATGAAGTATAAGTATAGAACTCTGTTCTTACTTCTGAATGCCAGTCTCCATGTATATATATTGATATTTCTGATTTAGTATATTTATTTTTATTGTTTATTATTCTTATTTTTTAATCATGATTATTAGTAATGTTATTATGTTGACTGATATTGTTGCTATCTCTCAATGGCCTGTTGCTAATTATTATTTTTGAAAGGAAATCAGCAGTAACTTGATGATTTGTATCTTTTATCTGAATTCATACTTGATGTTACTGTAGCCACCGCTAATAAGAATGTTTCTTTAGTGGCTTTTCTCAGCATTTAATGATTATTCTTTTTGACATTTATAGTAGAGTAATGCTATGTAGCAGTTGCTAAGTCCTAAGTATCTTGGAATAATAATCTAGTTGTGTAGACACATACCTTCCATTACCACCCTATTCCTAGGCAGCCCCGACCTGCAAGTTCTAAAAGTCTTTAGATTTTGTCCGTCAGACAAGTCCCTAATGCCCATTGAATAGAGATTGCAATCACTTGCAGTTGCAGGGGAGGCAAAGTATAGCCTCGATTACCAACGTATGGCCAATGTTGGTACCCTGAAGTCATAGGGAACCTTTCTTACAACTGTAGTAGTGACATAGGTTCAAACTTTCATCCCGCATTCTACTTCGAAGGTACGTGTGAGAGGACCGTACAGGAAGAGTAACGCTGTGACTTTGCAGGTCTCCTGCGTGGTGGTCTTAGTCAAGATCGGCCGAGGGCGGGACGAGAAAGCCGGGCTGGAAGGATTCGCGGGATGGGGCCCAGTCCTTGTCCTTTTTGCTCTGCCTAACCGAGTAACAGAGATATGGCAACAAACCTGGGCCTGCAGCGAGGACGGCGGGGGAGTGAAAGCGAAAGAATCCCCGTGGGAAACCGGGGAATCGCACCTAGCAAGAATTCATGGATAAGGGACAGAGAAAACGAAAGTCGTCCTGGACAGGGAGGACAGTCCTAAAAGAATAAAAAATTTTAAACTACTTTAAAAACCCAGGTAATCTTGATGAAATCCCAGAAACAAGGAGATCCCCCTACGTGTCATAACGGTAGTAAAAAGAGAGGAAAAGAAACGCAGAAATATTTTAAAATATTTTAATAATACCTTTAAAAGCCACGTAAATGAGAAAGAAAAATGATCCCTATACATGTCCGAACTTTAGTGAAAAGAGAAAGAAGGGTATTTAAGAGAAAAAAAAAAATCCCTTATTGGTTAATTAAAATTACCTCCGTATTAGAACGGAAAAAAAAAATGGGAAAGAAAATGTCCCCACCGTCTTTTGTACTAAAAAAAGGAGACAAAATATTTTTATTTTTATGTTTATTTTTTTGCTTTGCTAGCTTTAAGATAATTTTAAGCGCAAACTCAGAGTCTCCCTTAAATATAGTGTTGAGTAAGTGCCATTGATAAAGTGTATGATGTGAACTAAGATTAATAAGTTATTTTCTGCTTAAATAATATTAGTGTTTTGTTTTAGCATTATTATTATTTGAATTATGATTTAATCTTTAGATTCATTAAGTTTTTATGTTAAGTGGTCTCTGAATAGTAATATAATATGAAAGTAACACATGCTTTGTTCCAGGAGTAGTTTTTAAGGCTTAATTTTAAGACAAATCAATGCCCCTAATAATGATAGGAATAGAACTTATGACGGTAGGGTCTCTTAGAGAAATTACTGTTGATGTTATAGTCTATTGCATTTTACCTGTTTATACATGCTAATACTCTACTTAATTGTTTGCTAATGTTCTAAATGAGTCATGATCTTACTGTAATTAACTCAATTTTGCCTTTTAAAGAAACGAGAGAAGTAGATGAATTAATGTTTTGATTTAAACTGACTTGTTGATCTTAATTAATGCTTAATATTAGTTTCACACTGGAATTATGTTGTTTAAATATAAGAATATGTTTGTATTTCAGATTTCCAACAAGGACATAGACCCTGCATGCTCTAGTTGTCTGTAAAGGTACTCTCTATATGTTATGGTTGTGTAATTTGTATAGGAATTCTTAGAAAATAGCTTAAATAATTCGGCCCCATTTCTATTGTAAACTAATGTTAGCTAGGATATGTCCAAGAGCTCCCGGAAAACTAGTCCATGCTTCGACTGAAATAAGAGATATTTCAGTTTTGGTTGGGAGGGATGTCGTATGACTTCTGTCATGCTGAAGCCAGCCCGCCATGCTGAAGCCAGAATCTGAAACTTGTAACAGCTCTTGAGGGGTAACGGTTAGTCGAGGCCACGGATATTCTATTACATGCCCTCACTTTTATTGAGTTTTTGTGCCGCCCATGTGTTCCCTTGGGACCACCAAGAGTTGTGGCTAGGCACCTGGAACTAACCGCTGGCGCCATGCACCCCCCCCAAGAGGCCTACAGGATAAGGGACCCTCGGTCCTCGAAAACACCACAAGTCGTGAAGAGAAACATGTGAGGCTAGGGTGAAATAGAATACTCTCCCCACTTGTTTTCTGCGGTGCGGCCGGTGTTTGTAGAGGGCGTCAAGGAGATATGTGACCGGACCCCTGAGGCTTGGCATCCGACATGGAGTACCTGAGGAGGGTGGGAAAGGCCGAGAGTTAGCCCTTTCCTAAACCGCACGAAACATCAACTTATGTTTCGTACGCAGGTACACGCCCAGGAGAGCTGCCCAATAACTCCTCCTCGGAAGTAGGCGGGATTCCACTTTGAACCTGGCGCTGATTAGCTGGACTAGATCTGACTGATTTCATTGGAGAATTGGATGTTAAGCCACGCCCTGCCCCTGGGGGTATTTAAAGAGCCACCCAGGGCAGAGACAGTTAGTTAGAACTTTGCCAGGGCACGAATAGATCATAGATTGTGATAGTCATAGGGTGGGGGCATTGGGGCATTGAGGCGTCGGATGTGTTGTACTCTAGAATAAATATAAGTAAAGGATTCACTGCGTGTCCATTCTTACCTTGTAACCACACTACCTTGTACCCGTCAGGTACTAATAATTATAAGTAAATATACGTAGGAGGAAAAGCCCTACGTCAGTGGTGACGCTCGGTGGGATAATAATAAAATCTCTACGTCAGTGGTGTCATTAGATGGGATAAACAAAACCACTACGTCAATAGCATACCAAGTAATAATACAAAGTTGTATTTCTTGGAATTGTCTGTTTTCCCCGGCGTATTCCAGGACCTTACGCAAATGATCTTATCTTATTTTATTCATAGAATATTATCATTTACACAATTGTAAACGTATATAAACAAATAAAGAACCTTTATATTAATGCTATTCATCAATTATACTGTCTTTTGGTTCTATTTTGTTTTTCTTTCGGTGATAGTTCTTTTCAATCTCACCATGTTATTAATCTATCTATCTGTCTACCCTAATTAGGGGGTAAACAACATAAAAAATAAAAAGAAAAAATTGCGCAAATAATGAAATAATCATGGCAGAAAATATCGTTTTCTATGAGTATCAGTTTTCTTTGGTTGTGTCTTTTAAGCGGTGACTATTGTGTTTTGTTTCAGGACCTCATCATGAAGTGTCAATACTATTATTTTCTTACTTTCTAATTTGTAAACAATATTTGTCACTTATTATCAAAAGGAATACTTAAATTGCTACTGTGGTGGTTTTGGTATTGCTTTATAATTGCACCCGTCTCAGTTCGAGGTGAAAAAATATATTTTCGTATGGGTTTTGAAATATTTTGAATTCTTCTTCTTCTTCTTCGTCTACATCTTTTCCCACTTTTATGTAGGGTCGATGTTTCTAGCCAGTGTTCTCCATATGTTCCTGTCCCATACCTCATCACCCAACAAACCTTTAGACCTCAGGTCGTCATTGATGCAATCCATCCACCTACGCTTTGGTCTCCCCCTCCCTCTCCTACCCTGTATATCCATCTCCTTCACCTTCCTCCCAACATGCTTTTCATCCCTCCCAACGACATGACCATACCATCTTAGTCTACTTTCTTGTATCTTATCTGATATTCCTCTAACTTTTGAGGTACCTCTAATTACCTCGTTTCTGATCTTATCGCTTCTTGTCACCCCACACATCCATCTCATCATCCTCATCTCTGCCACACCCAGTTTTTTTTTCTCTTGTGTCTTCTTTATTGTCCATGTCTCTGCTCCATACATCATCGCAGGTCTCACAACTGTCTTATGCACTTTACCCCTCAACTTAATCCCTATGGTACTGTCGCACAGCACCCCCAGACACTTTCTTCCAGTTCTTCCATCCCGCTTGTATTTTGTGGGTTATTTCTGACTCTAGGTCACCATCCTCTGCTACTGTTGATCCCAAATACTTAAACTTTTCAAGTCTTTTCAACACCTCCCCCTGCAAACTGACCTCCCCAATCTCATCATCTCTCAACTTCAAGTGCTCTGTCTTCTTCCTGCTGATTCTCAGTCCTCTATCCCCCATCACTCTTCTCCACTCCTCAAGCTTCCCCTCCACTACCTCTCGTCTGTTGCTACACAGTACATTGTCAACTGCAAAGAGCATGCACCATGGTGACTGATCTCTAATACCCTGGGTTACTACATCCAAGACCAGATCAAAGTATTTTGAATGAATATGACCGGAATACATTCGGATAATATATACTAATCAAACTTAACCTAACCTATCCTAACCTAACCAATTTGTAAAAAGATAACACTCTACCACAATTTTCAACGTCATTCGTTTAAAAAATAAAAAATAAATTAAAAAAAGGAAAAACATCGTAAAGTAATATTTTCTAGGTTATGTTAGGTTAAGTTAGGTTAGGTTTGGTTAGGTTAAGCTAGTGTATAGTTTCCAACGGTGTTCAAGGTTATATTCATATAAGCACATCAGAAACTATTGGAAAAATTATAATTTTTACATCAAAATTGAAAAGAGCGCAATTGTAAAAAATTACCGTGAATTTTACCACTACAGTAATGTTTACTTATATAACTTCAGGTATTAAAATGCATCAAGTATTGAAGAGGTTATCTTAATGAGACACAGAGGGATGAGCGATTTCTAAATACACACAACCTGAGGAAAAATAATATTTGCAACTGCATTTCTAAGTCCATTTTTGTTATTTACTCAATGGTGACGTATTTTCAGGAACTTCAGAGCATCGCATAACACATATATACTCACAAAAAGGAAAAAAGATAAATTTGAGTCATTATAAGGCTTAGCAAGCATTATGAGTCTATGTACAGGAAAAGTGACGTCAAATATCGCACCCAATCAAATAGAAAAAATCACAACTGAACTATACCTACCTCTAGAAAATGACCCGATTTCTTAAACAGTGTAAACCTAGGATACCATATTGTTATTTAGCTAGACACAAACAAATGGATTTCATAAACGCATCTGACGCGGTTCTGTGCATGGCTAGGAGCCCGTACGGGATCCTAGCCATACACATAACCGCGTCAAATGCGTTTATGAAAGCCATTTGTGTGTGTCTAGCTAACTAACAATATGGTATCCTAGGCTAACACTGTTTAAGAAATCGGGCCATTTTCATGAGGTAGGTATTGCCTAGCCATACACAAAATCACCTCAGATGCGTTTATGAAATCCATTTGTGTGTGTCTAGCTAACTAACAGCATAGTAGCCTAGGTTTGCACTGTTTAAGAAATCAGGCAAAAGTCCCGGATTTTGGAATATCATTTAAATTTTCACATATAATAAAACTCACATATTGCAGTCAGTTCAGTGTCGGACATGATATCTGTATAACTTATGCATTTGCAGATGGCCTTTTAATAATATGTGAGGTATCAATGAAACTCCAGAATTATACTGAAAAATTTTCTCACTCCCAGGTAGGCTTTTCAAGTTGTCAGTGGGATCAATTCGACGGCTAATCCTTGAGAAAGTATGGTTGTGGAAGACTGGATGCCACATTCCTATCGTCCTACGGTGGTCTCGATCTCGGGTCTACCAATTCCACAGTCAAGTACCCTAACCACTACAATACCGAGGTCAATGCTGACTTAGGGAGCCTGCCAAAAGCCAAAGTCCTACACCTTTGCCACAGACGCTCACACAACAACAACAACTCCCAAGTATAGTTATACTATTTACACTTATGTAAATACATATCTGCGATTCACATTACAAATATTCAAGAAAAAAAATGAAATTGCTATTTAGAAATTCAGAACAAATAATTTTAACTCTTCTACAAAAGTATTTTACACTGAAACAAATAAAATAATGAACTTGGATCCTCTGCATCAACCTACATATAAAATTCAGCATGAAATATAAACTAAAACAAAATGTTTCGGGAACGTTCATTGTACATAAGCAGCACAAAGATATAAACCAGAGAGAGACATATAGGGAGCGTTCTTTGTCATAAAGATAAATGTTAACGTGCAAGAGAGAATGTGTATGATGCAGAGACAGTAATGAGTGTATGCAGATAATCAGCTATACAGGTAAACCATCTAACGCTATAGTTAAGGAGAGTATATGTAATGGTACGACCACACTGAACGCGAAGTGCTTGGAGGAGAGAAGCTAGCGGGTTGCCTTTCGGGACGCCACCTGTAGCCAGTATGGCCATTCGCAATAGATAACGTGTGTCAGTTCTCACCTCCGACCCACTCGGCACCTTCTATCCTTTACCCTCAAAGGAAATCGTTCCAAGTGTCGCCAAACATAGCCTAATCACAGTGTATTCCGTACCCATTGTGTGTACATAGGAAATATAGAAAATAACCCACCAAAGGAAAGATTAGGTAAGATGTTTAGACCAAGTTCTGAGATTTCCATTAAGTAAGAGACAGACTTAGAACCATATTTTGAGTCGCAATGCATTACCTCGACTACCAGGTGCCAGACTCGCTATCAAGCGCCCCTCACGGCACTAGGTAGGGCATCCAGCCTTTATTCCCAAACACATGTTATATTTTTAACTGGCATGGATAATCTAATATGCCTTCCGTTACAACATTATAAAATGGCTTAGATTTATGAATGTCCCCCTATAATATATCTTGTTTCTGTACTATATTAGCTATTTTTCACGTATCAATATTGGTAATGATTTTCATTATACAAAATTATTTTTCTCATCAATAAACACCTGTGGTCACATCTGAAACTTAATATTAATAAATAATCACATTTTATTCTGAAATTAATGTTTTAACTATGTGATTAATTCATGTGATACTATAATGTTGCTAGTTTGTTATTGAAGCTATTTTCAAAGACATGTGCTTTTGTCACGACCTTTAAGATTATTTATTATCGTAGTTTTTTTTTTTACTTCATTATAGTATGGTCTATATCTTTCCAATAATGATAATGCTAACCTTGAAGAAAAGTTGAAACTCGATAAATTGGTGATTATTGCTCTGAATAAGGTATTTCCAATGGAATATACAAGCCAACTCATTTTCTATCAATTCTACTACGAGGTCACTATAATAATTTTGGTTTTTGCAAATTGTTTTATTTTTTACATAGTCTAAAATACTTGTTCTTTTAGCGGTTTACTTGCTAACATACTTTCACTTTCCATTGTTATTATCTATTGTTATTGTTTAGTATTTTTAGATTTAGATTTTTATATCTATATCTATATTTATTAATATAGATACAAAAAATAATATTATTTTGAAGTTGAAAATAAGATAACTAGTCGTTATAAAACACACACATAAAATAATCAAATGAGTTTACCATAATAAAAAGAAAAAAGCTAGGTAATTATTAAAATAATCTCAAAATAAGAGAGAAATTTTTGAATATAAACATTAAATAAGAAATCTGGACAGCCTAATTTTAAACAAGAGAAAAATATATTAATGCAAGCTGTTTTTCGACGCTTATTTTGCTCAGATAATAACAGTGTTTGGACTAAGGGCTAATAAAGTAATGACTAATTAATTTATAGTCAATGAATTAAAAGCACTGTAATTTGTAGTACGAGTTAAATAGATTTATATTATTACATATCTTCTTCTTCTTCTTCTTCTTCTTCTTCTCAGCTTTAACCCATTTTTATATAGGGTCGCCTTTGTGAATGAGTCGTCTCCATCTAATTCTGTTCTGTGCTTCATTTTCATCAATACCCTTCCATTGCAAGTCTTCCCCTATACAATCACGCCATCTTTTTCTTGGTCCTCCTCTCCTCCTTCTACTCCGAACTTCCATCTATATATATTTGGAACAACTAATGAAAAAAGATGCATATGACAGTAGTATTTGCAGCCAACATAACAGGGGACCGCGGTAGCTAAGTGATTTAGAGCGCTTGACTCGTGAAGTGACAAACTCGCTTTCGAACCCACAATGAGGCATTAAGAGGGTCATCCAGCCTTAATTCCTCAGCTCCAGCCTGTTTGTATCCACCCTTTCTGAGGAGGCCTTGCTTCTTGACAGAAGATATTTTGACCGGCTCCAAGAAGTATTTCGCTCCAGATGCTGCTTTGCCTATAGTGTGGATCCAGAATCTTGCAAAATAAGAAGTTTTCATGTTTTTGAAGACGTCCGAAGACATTCTGGAATCTCTGAAGAAAAGTTTGTCAACTAAGTTCTTTGAAGAGGGTAAAAATTTCATTCCAGAAGGTAATATGCCAATGGCACTGATCCAGAATATTGCTAAATCCAAAGTTTTCTTGTTTTTGAAGACCATTTCTGGTTTTAGTTAGTGGTCACCGTTGCTCAAGCGGTGGCGTCCGCGACTTTGAGGCGTCAGGTCGAGGTTCAGAGAACCGTCACGGTCTGAGGTAAGCAAGGGCAGGCACTCAGGATACCGATTTCATCTGCCAAAACAGTCCTTCGCAAGAAGGTAACCGTCCAAGCCCTTGGTAGAAAAGAGAGTCCGTAACGTAAAACCGGAACATTTCTGGTTTTAGTTATTTCTTTATAAACTTTTTTATATGTAATATAAGACAATTTTTCCTCGGGGGTCTTCAATGCAGAGAAAATACCTTTATGCAACTTTTCCCCTGTTTTTATGGAGCCGCTGCATTGCGCTAACCTCTTAAAAACGTATCATGTTGGATAGTTCATATTGTGGAATATACAGCGATACAATGGTGTGCATTGGCTTGTTTTGTTTATGTAGTTTTCTTAATTCATATTTGGATTTTATCCTGAAGAATACTTTTGAGCAGTCTTCATGATCAAAGACATGAAGGCTCTCCCTTTTTTAGTTTTCTGTTCTGTATCTTCGGCATTTAGCAATATGTGAAATGATGGATTTTTGTGTATTTATTTAGAAAATCATTCATGTCTGTTCTTCTTCTTCTTCTTCGTCTACATCTTTTCCCACTTTTATGTGGGGTCGATGTTCATTCATGTCTGAACATGTTAATGTTTAATCATTTATCTTTTGTTGTTTAGGCCTTTGCCGGTTCTCTATTAAGAACCTCACCGCTGGGGCATTGAGAGATAGTGTGTCATCGGATTGGGTTTTTGTTTAGCCAGCGGTGGGCCCCTTCCCAATCCTCCACACGTCTCCATAGCCAAGAGACCAGTTTGTTTCCCCTCCTTCAACCTAGGCCGCCCACCTAGGCTTCGGGAGTGCCTCCTCCTGAGGAGACCACGCTTCTGGAACAGAAGTAATCTTGGCCTACACCAAGAGCTACTTCTGCCCGTCCACGAGGGAAGGGTGGCGAGCAGAGTAAGGCAAGACTCAACCCTTTTATCCCCTGCTTGGGATGGTTTTGTCCTACCTTACTGGCTGTTCGCCTGATCCGTAAACGGATAACTTATTCATAACAGTTGAGCTTAAGACTCGTTGACACATATCCAAGTTGACTGCTTCGATAATAACGATTGCGCAAGACTCACAATGACGCAATAATTTCGACATGCGCAAGCCTGTGTAAACATGTCTTGCTTCCAGATCAGTACCCCAATCACGAACACGTTATGTATTGGAGATATTCCAGAACTGAAGCTTCCAGAAGTTTAAAAAGATATTTTTGTTTTATTTCGAATAGGGATTAACAGTGACACATTTTTTTTTTTTTTTTTTAGTGTGACACCGGGACAGGCAAAAATTGCCCTCATCCATAAAGGCCCGGGCACGAGAGAACACCAAGACGAAGGAAAAGAAATAGGTTAAGGACAAGGCAGTTGTGAGGTAATGTTACACAAAGGAAAACTAAAGACAAAATAGTCAAAGTACAGAGGACCTAGAGATATGGAGGTTTAGGCTCTGCCTGATATGACGATAGATCCACTTTTTGAAGGAAGAGAGGTCATACGAATTGGGAGAGACAGAAGAAGGAAGAGAGTTCCAGAGTCTGGGGGTAGATGAAAAACAAAAAGCTGTAAATAACTTGTAGTCCACATTGCTGTAGTTACAGGTTTTTAGGCTGACCTCGCTTGTAAAGAGTATTAAGAGCTTTCAGACTGGTAACAACAAGTTTATCTAAGGTCATATTATTGATGTTCTTTCTCTCAGAAAGCAACGCTGAATATCTGTACAGAGACCTCCTCAATCTTTCTTACATTGTTCGGCCATGGAGTGGGATCATGGTTGCATAATTAACAGAATACTTGACTCGGGAAGTAACAAGCCCGAGATCGAGCCCACCGTGGGGCATTCGGAAGGGCATCCTGCCTTAATTTCTCAACTCCTATCTGTTTGTCTAAGCTAATCGAATGGGGATAAACACTGACACACAAAACGTAAAAAGAAAACTTAAACATTTATCAAGAAATCTTCGTGTAGCTTTTTTTTTTTTTCCAAAAGCTTCTGTATATATGTAAAAGAAAAAACTGCAACCCTAATCACTTTTATAACTTGAAAATTTTCTAGCCGAGTTTTTTACCTCAATTTTATTTGCATTGTTTAGAACTTTCTGGGTTTATTTTCTTTGTTGATGTTGTTGTAGCCGTCTTCTTTGTTTGTTTGTTTGTTTTTTTTGTTCCAGGCTCCATAGGCTTACTCACTTAGCAAAGACCCGTTTGATACTACAGCTGAAGGGTCTTTTGGACTTAACTAGGATTGTCCAGGACAGTTCGATGTAGAGTCTTTCTTCAGTTACGGTTCTATTTCTATGCCTGCATTAACAATGAATATTCTTGGATATTCGTTACACATCTCTTATTATCCTTTCACATCTGACAAGTCACAACACTCCCCATCTCTGTTTCTTTTCACTTTTAGTTTTCTTCGTGCCCAGGCTTGATGAGGGCAGATTTCTTCTTTTTTTTTTGTCCCGTCCTAGTGTCACAATCATAAAAAAAAGAGAGAGATATTGGTGATTGTTGTAATGAGAGAGAGAGAGAGTAGATAGAGAGATAGAGAGAGAGAGAGAGAGCGTGAGTGCGAGAGAGAGAGATTGGTGACTGTAGAGAGAGAGAGAGAGAGAGAGAGAGAGAGAGAGAGAGAGAGAGAGAGAGAGAGAGAGAGAGAGAGAGAGAGAGAGAGAGAGAGAGAGAGAGAGAGAGAGACTGAGCTTAATACTGTCCTATTATCCATTATCTTTGGGGTAGGTATATCAAAGGTCTCAGTGGCATAGGATTCTCGCGCATGCAACTACCACCCCATTACGCTTCAGGACACGTAAATAGTGTAACTAGCAAGGATGAAAGGATAACCTAATGACCTGAGGCTTTAAGATATGCAAGAAAGACTTCCTGATTACAGGATTTAAGATATGTTCGAAAGATTTCCTCTTTATAGTTACAAAGTAAGGCCCGACTTCTTAAACAGTGTAAACCTAGGATACCATATTGTTAGTTAGCTAGACACACACAAATGGATTTCATAAACGCATCTGACGGACTAAGGCCCGATTTCTTAAACAGTGTAAACCTAGGATACCATATTGTTAGTTAGCTAGACAACACAAATGGATTTCATGAACGCATCTGACGCGGTTCTGTGTATGGCTAGGATCCCGTACGGGATCCTAGCCATACACAGACCCGCGCCAGATGCGTTTATGAAATCCATTTGTGTGTGTCTAGCTAACTAACAATATGGTATCCTAGGTTTACACTGTTTAAGAAATCGGACCTAAATCTTTGGACTCACGTCTATACTGTTATTACTTCACATCTTTTGCAAAGTCACATTGGATTAATTATTTGTGATATCTTGCATTGCAATGTGTTATTTTCCATCGTATTTACTATTGTTTTCAGTTTTATGACGCAATAGAGTTAATAGTTTCTAATGACAGGCAGAGGCAAGGGATGGTGATAGCGCTAGAGCCTGACTATATTGCCTACTTTATTTTTGGGGCCCGAGTTTCCTTTCCAGTCACGTGGACCCAGTGATCTCCAGGCAATTCTGAATCATCAGGTAGGCCTATAGGAAATCACCGACTCCCACACTTAATTGCCAAATCTAATCGGTAACGACATAAGACAGTGAAAGTTAATGCAACCTCGGACCAGGATCGAACCTCTGGCCAGTATATTAAAAGCCCCAGTGCCACAATATCACTATTAGATATTAAGATGTTAATTCAAAATGCAATCCTTATCCAGACGACTTGGTAGATTTTATTTTTTTTTCTATTGATAATATCAGGAGAAAATCCTTCGACAACACTTGGAATTATATATATATATATATATATATATATATATATATATATATATATATATATATATATATATATATATATATATATATATATATATATATATATATATATATAAACTCGTCCTATGAGCTTAGAAAGTATTAAATATGTATTTTATACGAAAACGTTAAACCATACTAGCTAATAATAATGATATATCTTTGTAGTCATTTGAGATAATAATATTGGAGAGTTATCACTACATTTGTGGTGGAATTCGAGCCTGGCTTGACGTGATAATATTTGTATAATTTATCAAGTTTTGCTTGAACTAACAATCAATCTCAGACATGTAAGGGCCCCAGACCCACCAGACGACCAACAGCAGCAAGTGTAGTAGTTGTGTTCCGACCTCGCTAGCGAGAGGGTGTGTGTGGCTCCGCTCCCTGGCTCTGTTTCTCATGCCCTCGAGTCAACACTGACTTTCGTTTAGACTTTACGGGATGATTGTATCATTTATGCAGTTTATACAGTGATAATTATGGTGAAATATATATCTGTAATGGGATGAGAGGTTTTAAGTTCCATTCCTAAGTTTGCACAGCAAGTGAAATTGGTTGTTTATTTTGGTGTCGTGGAGTTGAGGTGATTTGCAGCGCGTTGCAAACTTCTTCTTCTCTTTTTTCTCTCTCTCACCTGGACAGGTGGAACCCCCCGGAGATAATCCCAAATAATTAAAAAATTATTTTTTCACCCAATTTCTAATTCATATTTGTGGCGTTTTTACGCAATCGAGTGATATTAATATATATTTCCGTCTTTTTAGTGTTTTTTTAACGTTACAAAAATAATTTACAGGTTTGTTATATCGAGTGTTAAACAAAAAGATAAATATTGAATATACCGTAAATAACATAGAGTAATCCAACAGAACTGAAAATATATTGATTTATTGAGAAAATAACCAAAAATAATTTGTGATAACTTGGAAAATTATTTATATGAATGATCTAAGTTGAGTCAATTGGTTAAGTTATATTAATTATTTTTTCCTAAGTTATCGTCGCTTTTGGCCTGCCCTTAATAGTGTATTTTCTACATGGATGTACCAAACCATTATAATTCATCTACTGCCACTGTTTAGAGGCCTTCGTCATGGTGGTGTGTCCGTGGTAATTGTCATGGTCACCATGGTCTACATGGGCGTGCGAGCCTTTGTGGGTGTGTGGGCTTGGTTAAGCCTGGTGGGCGTCATACCCAACACCCTATCTACCCAAGTGGAGAGCACGGGCGTGCTAACTCTCCAGCAGCAACAGCAGAATCAGCAAGTGCAGCAGGTGGTGGGCGTGAGTAGGAATGGGGTTGCCTCCTGTCCCGCCCGCTGCGCCTGCTTCGGGACGACGGTCGATTGTGCTAAGAGGGGCCTCACGCGACTGCCCAGAGGGATCCCAAGCGACACCCAAAGATTGTAAGTTCAATTCATACAAAATTTTAAAATTCTACTTGAAATATTTAGTCATTTATGATTAATTTAACTTGATTTCGTTATACGGGATCATTTTTTTTCCATTTTTCCATTTTTTCTCCCTCTCTGCTGTATATATTTTATTTTGATTGTTGGGAAATTTGTATCAATGTCGACAATACTAATATGACAAACGGTCACACAAATAAGTACAAATATCACGATTTTACCACAAATTAAATTAACGATTGTTACGCAAACGGACAGCCTTTAAATTTAATAATTAAACATATTTGGGCATTTAATGGTAATTGTACTAATTAATATTTTTTTTTTTTTTTTATGAAATATGGCGTACTTCTATCAGACATTTTTGGGAAGGGACTGGGGGGTAGGCCTAATCATCGCAACAATAATTTTGCTATTTAAAAAAATACCGAAATATTTAAAAAATTCCCCCTAACTGAGGTCTAATTTGGATAGATAGTGTTAGTTTAATTATAGAATCTACCAAAAACTCTCCTTTATAAACCCATGAAATTTAAACCTTGCTCCAAATAGGCTTAGCTTGTATGACCTATAAACTAATGTATAATTTCGTGAATAAGTACTCACTAAATAATTAATGCTAGAAATATATTGTCTAGGGAACAAGACAGATATATCGCATTATTAGGCTAACCTTCGTAACATTATTAGAGAGTTGTTTATCAATACATAATACAACAGCGATTAGTCTATTACTGAAAACTTGGCAATGGAAATTATAATGGTATTAACAGCGTTATGGCCGTTCCAATTACTAGCGCTGATTAGATGTTAACAGCTATAATAATAATAATATTAATAATAATAATAATAATAATAATAATAATAATAATAATAATACAAAAGTTTGTAATAAAACTTAGATTACAAACCTCTCATTTTCTAGTATCCGCCATAATGGAGCTGCCTCGTGTGTGCCATAGGCATGTTGCAGTGTCCTCTATTCTTATGTTCTTATAATGCTGATATATTGAACTTAACTTTAAAAGAAAAAAAAAAGAAATTTGTAATAGAATTTAGTGATTAATTTTATTTGTTTTGAATGCTATCGTAAGGCAGATTTATCCGTCATAAATATAATCAAAAGAATAACAAAGTGAAAACCAGAAAATCATATTGTAAAAGAAGTTATTTTCTGCTTGCAAATTTTGTTTATACAATTAGAATTTTTTTTTCTCTTTTATTGAATGCAGTTTGGGGCTAGACGCTTTGCAAAGATTTTAATCCGAGCCGTTAAACAGCATAAAATAGTTTAAATATTAATTTTCCTTATCCAAAATGGTATTATTATTATTATTATTATTATTATTATTATTATTATTATTATTATTATTATTATTATTATTATTATTATTATGTATTTTGAGGTGAAAGACATACACCCTCGTTTTCCTTACGTATCGTAGGAGACAACTCGAAGCGATAGGGGGGGTTGGGTACTGGCAGTCCTGCCCCAAAAATATTTATTATTAGTCGCCATACACGTGTCCAATCGTTTGATCGAAGTCAAGTTGAGTGCAGTTAAATTGTGCATATTGAGCGATGCCTTGAGCGAACCTCAAACTTTTTTTTTACAGACGCTTTAAGCGAAGTTGATAAGAATAAAAATATACCGTAGTCGCCGTGGCTCAGTCGGTAGCGTCTACGACTCTGAGGCGTCAGGTTGAGGGTTCGCGGCCCGTCACGGTCTGAGGTTAGCAAGGGCATGCACTCAGCGTAAGGATTACATCTGCCAAAACAAGTCCTTCGCAAGAAGGCAACCGTCCTAGCCCTTGGTAGATAAGGGAGTCCGTGACGTAAAACCGGAACGATAGGAATAAAAATATACTAGAAAACTGTCGGGTTAGGATAGGCTTGGGTATCAATTAACCTTCGCTGAAATTACCGTTCGCTCTAAATGTTTCGCTCAACATGACTTTGCTAAAAATTAACTTCGCTCAAAATTACTTCGCTCAATATTACTTAGCTCAAAATTACTTCGCTCAGTATTACTTAGCTCAAAATTACTTCGCTCAAAATGAATGGAACCCGTAGAACAATAATGGCAAGGTAGCCGAATGTCTATGCTAACTTTTGTTAAGTTATAATTTGGCAACCTTTTTCAATACAATTGTGGCAACCCTGCGAACTTTGGAGCCTTGAAAATTCAAATTTATTATTATTTTTTTTTTCGACCAAACTATATCTCATGGGAATTTCTGAGTATGATTGTTTGCCAGTAGTGTGACCACGATGTTGCAGTTACACCTGAAACCCCAATAATACCTCTTGTATTTTAGTCTTTGATTGTGCTTTGATTCATTCGAAGGAAGGGGGGGGGACGTGGCAACCCTTTATCCCCAAGGAGCTGAGAGGAGTGGTTGAGGTATGTGTGGATCGTGGTGAATACGCGTTTCTTGACTCGGCCACCCCCATTACAAGGGGGAATGAGGCATGTGTATGCATTTATGTAATTCATTCGATTACCTTTATGGATGAGCTATTGTTGTTGCCATTATTATTATTATTATTATCATTATTATTAATATTATCATTATTTTACTATATCTTGCGTTTGAATCTGCAATAATAA
>JAXCGZ010015833.1:0-2500 GCA_037179515.1 Halocaridina rubra | reverse complement strand
GTGAGTTTTCTTCCTCTTCATTATCCTCTCCTTCTCTTTTCTTTTCCTCCCATTTTCAATCCTCATATTTTTATGTATCCTCATATTCCATTATTATTGCATCGCTTCATGTTCCGGTTTTACGTCACGGACTCCCTTTTCAACCAAGGGCTAAGACGGTTGCCTTCTTGCGAAGGATTTGTTTTGGCAGATGTAATCGTTACCCTGAGTGCATGCCCTTGCTAATCTCAGACCTTAACGGGGTGCGAACCCTCGACCTGATGCATCAGAGTCGCGAACGCTACCGCTTGAGCCTCGGTGACTACTTATTGTATTATTGTATCGCTTCATGTATATTTCCTATTCATAATTTTTCTATTTCTTATATACATACATGTATCCGTATCAACCATGTCTCCATATCACTTTCAAACCTCCTTCTATTCATACTCTTGAATCCTCTTAAAGAGTTAAAGAGTCCTACTGTAGTTCCTGATCGGGGATAATAGGATTGAATCCTTCTTGATTCTCTTATTAGGCACTTAGATTGTCAGTGCATAGCCTGACTTCTTTTAGGATTATATTGTGTGTGTGTGTGTAGGTGTGTGCACCATTTTATGTCACAGTTAGTCCCCTTGAATAGGGATGAACACAGACAGGTTGGAGAGAGAGGATTAAGACTATATATATATATATATATATATATATATATATATATATATATATATATATATATATATATATATATATATATATATATATATATATATATATATATCCAAATACGCACATTATATATGTGAAAACATGAATAATTTTTACCCCGACCGGGACTTGAACCTAGGACTTAAAATTACTAAGCCAAGGCGCTACCAACTACACCACAAAAGGTTAAAAGGAAACAGACCTTATAGCTTATATCTGCTATACTCAAATCAAATCAAATCAAAACATTTATTTCCATTTTGTACAATGGTTATTCAACATTAATAGTAACTTATAAGTAGACATGTAATTAAACTAATAAATAAGAGGGTTAGACATATAGTTAAATTAAATGTAGCTTTCATAGAAAATAATAATGCTGTAATAAAAATGTTAACAATAATGTTAATAATAAAGTAATATAATAATAATAATAATAAGACTTTATTTCCAACGTACATTGGGTATTCAAATATGGGTGTACTATTAAAATTTACAAGTAAAATCTTCCTTTAAGAGTAACTTCTTAAGATTATATTTAAAAGTATACACTGAACCAGCATTTTTTAGTTCTCTGGGAAGCTGATTATATAAATGAGGTCCACGAATGTTTATATCTCTTGAGCCAATATCAGTTTTAGACCTTCGTATTAATAAATCTTCCCCTTGACGGGTAGTTAACCCGGTAACTGAGCTTACTGTAGAAAAATTATACAAGCAATCAGGAAGATTGTTTCTTAGTATATTAAAAACAAAGGTACATATATCAAAAACATATTTATCTCTAATCTTTATCCATTCTAGATCTTTTAAAACAGGAGAGATGTGCTCGTATTTTCTTACATTGCCAACAGCCACTCGTGCTGCAAAGTTTTGTAACTTTTGTATTCTTTGTAATTGAGTCTTATTTGTACATCCCCAAACTTTGAGACAGTAATTAATTAAACTCATAGCTAAGGACTGGACAATTATTATACGAGTTGATGTTTCAAATGAGTCTTTTACCCTATTTAGATATATTAGAGTACCCATTACTTTTTTATAAATTTCATCTATATGCATTTCAAAATTCATGTAGCGGTCAATATAAACACCTAGGTTCTTTACCGAGTTCATTGGCTTAATGATATTACCGTTAAAATTTATATGAAGATTGTCATCAACTTCTGATAATAATTGTCTGGATCCGATAAGAATAGATTGGGTTTTAGTTTCATTAAGTAACAGACCATTTTTTAGAAAGTAACGTTTAGCCATATACAAAATTTCTTCTGCTCTACGAATAATATTTTCTAAATCATTAATTTCTCCTTCAATTAAGATTTGAGTATCGTCAGCATATTGAATGACATAACAGTTAGGTAAATATTTTACTAGATCGTTTACATATATTAGAAAAAGTATAGGTCCTAGGATCGATCCCTGAGGGACCCCAAACAATACCTTCTTGCGACTTGAAACTACATCTTTTATTCTGACTGACTGGTAGCGGTCTTTTAAATAGTTCTCGAACCAGCTTGGGTCAATGTTCATTTTTTTGCATTTTTCTAATAAGATGGTATGGTGTACGCTATCAAAAGCTTTAGAAAGATCGAGTAGTAGTAGCAATGATATTTTCTTATTATCTATATTTTTGTATATTTCATCTGATATTTTCAATATAATATAATATAAGACTTTATTTCCAACATACATTGGGTATTCAAATATGGGTGTACTATTAAAATTTACAAGTAAAATCTTCCTTTAAGAGTAACTTCTTAAGATTATATTTAAAAGTATACACTGAACCAGCATTTTTTAGTTCTCTGGGAAG
>JAXCGZ010015832.1:7500-43944 GCA_037179515.1 Halocaridina rubra | reverse complement strand
ATTATTTTTGTGAATACAGGAGTTCCCCTACTTACGAACTGCCGAGTTACGATCATTCACAGATATGAACAAACACCTACCTCTTATCTAATGATGTATTAATGTATGTATTACTGTATTATTACTGTATTAGAATTCATTAATAGTGTATACTTTGTTTTATGTCGTAGTTAAGTGTATGTATGTACTGTACAGTACAATTGTTTTACATAAAAAAACTTACAAACAATTCTACTTATGAACAGATTTCTGGAACCTAACTCGTTCGTAAATTGGGAAGTGTCTGTATATGTGATAATATCTTTATGATTATTATTGATGTGTAGTTGTTTGTTGTTGTTCTATTTGCTATTATTATTATTATTTTTATTATTGATTCAAATCTTTGTAATTTCTACAACATCTGCCTATTGGAATGTATTATTTTTTGTCATTTTTTATTTTTCATCCTGATTGTACCCTCGTTCTGGCCTCAAACTCCTTATCAGATTTCACATCTTACCTGTTATAGATTTTTAATAATATTCATCTTGTATTTACTTTTTGTTTTGACTGTTCTTGATTTGTTCAGTTATTTTCATTGCAACACCGATATTGTGAATCCTTTAATATTCCCATTTACATTAAGCTCTATTTTTTTATATATACTGTTGCCTTAATTATCACTGTTTGAGATGATTATGCTTTTCTTTCTCTTGATACCCATTTATTGTATATATACTGCTTCTCTGATTTTAAAGAAATTTCTCCTGAAAAGGCGTACATAAATATATTTGTAACTGCTAAGATACCCTCTTGTTTCTTATATTCCTCTCATAATCAAAGTTTCATACAGTCGTTTGTGTAAATATATATATATATATATATATATATATATATATATATATATATATATATATATATATATATATATATATATATATATATATATATATATATATATATATATATATACACACCTAGTTCTCAGAATAACGCCTAGATAGGTTCTCAGAAGTGTCGGGTAAATGGAAAATCGCGTGAAAAAACGAGTTATTTTCCATAGGAAACAATGATAAAGGGCATAGATGCGTTCCAAACCTTACATAGACACACCATGCCAAAGATATAAGATAAGTAAAAAACATATTTTATTACTACATAGCAAAGCAGAACACCCTGTATCTATTTTTATGAGTATACAAAAGATATTCATATTCATTTTACAGCTAGAAATTAACATACATTACTATACTTTACTCTATTATGCAGTGGGCAACAGTTATACAGTACACTGGGACATGCATGGTGGCAGTGAGCAAGTAACTTATGTGGTGGAAGAGGAGGAGGATGCAGGAGATCGAGCCTCTATCTGCAAATGTATACAAAGATAAGAATTATAAATAACCAAAGCAAAACTAAAAAACGAAAAAAAAATTAATAATGCAATGCCTAAATCTACCATATGACTGATTAAAAAACTTAATCTACATTCTCTAGAGAGGCACAGAGTTAGGGGGGATATGATTGAGGTGTATAAATGGTTTAAAGGGATTAACAAGGGTGATATTAATAAAGTTTTAAAAATTCATGATCAAACCAGAACTCGTAATGGGTAATGGATTTAATCTTGACAAATTTAGGTTCAGAAGGGAAATTGGTGAAAATTGGCTTGGTAATACTGTAGAGTATTCCTAGTAGGATAATAAATGCCAATACCTTAGACACCTTCATATGTAGATTAGATAGACATATGACAGAGGTAGGGTGGGTGTATATATAATGTATAATGATGATGATCTTTTCTTATCGTAATCCTCTTTGTACTGGTGGATGAAGCCTCCGCGGGCGCTTATTTACTATATTATTTTTTTTTATTTTATTTTTTTTAAATATAGTAAATAAGCACCCACGGAGGCTTCTTTCACCAGTACAAAGAGGATTACGATAAGAAAAGATCATCATCATTATACATTATATATACACCCACCCTATTGGGTAGAATAGAATGTTGGAGAGAGAGAGAGAGAGAGATAGATAGAGAGAGAGAGAGAGAGAGAGAGACATCTTTAATTAACTCTTGTTCATTCAACCAAAACTACATTATTTATTGTAAAAATAATGGTTTAATTACAAATTCGTAATAATAATAATAATAATCTCCACAATCATCATCAAAGGAAAATTATTGTTAAAAATAATAATAATAATAATAATAATAATAATAATAATAATAATTATAATAAGATCTAAGGAGAATTTTTAGAATAGACATCATGAAAGTAATGCAGAGGTATAGTAAACCCAGCAGAGAGCTGGATATTCATTACACATCTTTTATAATCCCTTCACATCTGACAGGTCATTACACTCTCCATCTGTTTCTCTTTACAGCCTGATAAAGGCTGTTTTATTTTATCATTTTTTGGTCCATCCTGGTGTCACAATAATCTTTAAAAAAAAAATATATATATTTTTTTTTTTTTTGGGGGGGCATTATTTGCGAATTCCGAGTTTTTAACTATTATTTTTGGGGGGCGTTATTGCAATTTCGTGGATAAAAAAATTGCGTATAGTACCATATTATTATATTATTATTACTCTATTAAAATTTGATTATGCTGTATGCTTTATATGTTTTATGTAGTAGATAAGTGTTTTTAACCTAAATTCTGTACAGTACTGCATATTCATGTCTTGTTCAGTACTTTTTATTCACCTAAACGCAATTTACGAACAAGCTTCTGGATCCTAACTCGTTCATAAGTTGGGGAGTTGTGTACAGTGCTCCCTCATTTATCGTGGGGGTTCGGTTCCGGGACCCGCCACAATAGGTGAAAACTGCGAAGTAGGAGCACCATATTTATTATAGGTATTTTACATTTATTTTTACCTTTACTGTAGAAACCCTCCCTGCACTGTTAACAAACCACCCTTTACTTTATAAATAACAGCGTACAAGGATAAGTTTATATGAAGGTGATATTATGAAGATTGAAAAAAGCATTAAGAAAAAACAGCAAACAAACTTTCGATATAACATCATCAGGGAAATAGCGTGTAGAGAATATATATATGTCATTTAAGTTTCCCATGTACAGTACGATATACGTTTTCTTTGAAAAAAGTGTATACGTTTTCTATTTCTATCAGCTGACACTATTTACGTTAAGATTTCGTGCAGCATGGTCGATAGATAGAATGATGTTTAGAACCAAGGAATATTAATAATACTATAATATTGAAAATTAGATAAACCCCATATAGGGTGAGTAAACAAATATTTCATGAGTAAGATATTGTGCCTGAATAAGCATCAGCTGATATGGAGGAAAACAAACAAACAAGCAAACATTTATTTCCATATTTGTACAATGGTTGTTCGTCTAAGATTAAAAGTGACTTATAAGTAGACATTATTATTTTTATTATTATTATTATTATTATTATTATTATTATTATTATTATTATTATTATTATTATTATTATTATATAGAAAATTAGAGAAGTACACAAAAAAAAAAGTTTGTTTCATTTTTGTATAAAAAGATAATAGAGTACTAACTAAGCAAAGGATACTATATAATAAACTAAGACAGCTAGATAGATAGAAAGACAAATATACAGAGATGAACATAGGAAGATATAAAAACAATAAAAGAAGCAAGTTAATGTATAAAGAAATCCACACAGCTGGGATTGGAAATGAGGAGTCAACAAAGCAAGAGAGAGAGAGAGAGAGAGAGAAATCTAATAATAAACTTCCCTCCATTTTAAATTCACTCTCTCTCTTCATTTCCTGATGGAACTTTAAAAGGATGCATCCATTTGCCATCAAAGTAGAGAAGAAAGAAACAGGGGAAGAAAAAGAAATCAAATGAGAAAGAGGAATGAATGATGAAGACAATAAATGGGGGAAGATGTTGACAGACAGAGAGAAACATCTTTTATTAACTTTTGCTCATTCAACCAATACTACATTATTTATTGCAAAAATAATGGCTTAATGACAATTTCGTAATAATAATAATAATGATAACAAAAATAATAATAATGGTAATAATAATAATCATAATAATCTCCACAATCATCATCAAAGGAGAATTATTGTCGCCAATAATAATAATAATAATAATAATAATAATAATAATAATAATATCTAAGGAGAATTTTTGGAATAGACATCATGAAAGTAATGTAGAGGTATGTTAAAACCCAGTAGGGAATTGGATATTCATTACACATCTTTTATAATCCCTTCACATCTGACAGGTCATTACACTCTCCATCTGTTTCTCTTTACTTTATGTATTCTTCATGCCCAGGCCTGATAAAGGCTGTTTTATATTATTTTTTGGTCTCTCCCGGTGTCATAATCATCAATTTTTTTTTTTTCCCTCGCTAAAAAAAATCTGCGATGCACTGAATTCACAATAGGTGAATCGCAATATAGTGAGGGATATATATATATATATATATATATATATATATATATATATATATATATATATATATATATATATATATATATATATATATATATATATATATATATATATATATATATACCTAGTTTGCTCTTTATGTGAGTTTATAATCTGCGAAATTGCAATAACGCTCCTAAAAAATAATAGTAAGAAAATACAAAATTTGCAAATAACACCCAAGAAAATTCGAGAAAAAAAATTTCATTTTAGTAAATAATTGATCGCCTCGGAGGTACTTTTCCGCCATGCTCCTCCTCTTCTACCACTTAATACGATCAGATATTATGAAGATAATGGAAAAAAAGCATTAAGAACAAACAGTAAATATACTTTCGATATAATATCGTCAGGGAAATAGCGTGCGAGGGTGCATCAGCTGATACGGAAGCGGCAAAACATTTGCGGATCAAGGTTCGTTCTCCTGCATCCTCCTCCTCTTCTACCCTTACTGCGATTGAATATCATGAAGAGAATTGAAAGAAAGCATTAAAAACAAACAGCAAATGAACTTTCGATAAAATATAGTCTGGGAAATATCGTGCAAGGGTGTATCAGCTGATACGGAAGCGGCAAAACGTTTGCATAGAGAATCTTTCTCCTGCATCCTCCTCCTCTTCTACTGCTTAATGAGGTCAGATATTATGAAGATAATGGAAAAAAAGCATTAAGAACAAACAGCAAACAAACTTGCGATATAATATCGTCAGCGAAATAGCGTGCGAGGGTGCATCAGCTGATATGGAGGTGGCAAAACGTTTGCAGATAGAGGTTCATTCTCCCGCCTCCTCCTCCTCTTCTACCGCTTAATGTGATCGAATATTATAAAGAAAATTGAAAAAAGCATTAAGAACAAACAGCAAATGAACTTTCGATATAATATCGTCAAGGAAAAAGCGTGCAAGGGTGAATCAGCTGATACGGAAGTGGCAAAACGTTTGCGGATAGAGGTTCGTTCTCCTGCATCCTCCTCCTCTTCTACCCTTAATGCGATTGAATATCATGAAGAGAATTGAAAAAAAGCATTAAGAACAAACAACAAGCAAACTTTTGATATAAAATCATCAGGGAAATAGCGTGTGAGGATGCATCAGCAGATACGTAAGCTGCAAAACTTTTGCAGATAGAGGTTCGTTCTCCCGCATCCTCCTTCTCTTCTACCGCTTAATGCAATTGAATATTATGAAGGGAATTGAAATAAAAGCATTAAGAACACACAGCAAACAAACTTGCGATGTAATATCATCAGGAAAATAGCGTGCAAGGATGCATCAGCTGACACAGAGGTGGCAAAACGTTTGCATCCTCGTGCTCACCGCCACCATGCGCGTCCCAGTGTTTGCCTGTTGCCCACCGCATAATAGAGTGCATTTATTTGTTTAATGTACAGTAAATCTGTATATCTTTTATACTGTACACTATTTGCATGCTAATATAAATAACTACAGGTATTTCAACTTTGTTATGTACTTATAAAATATGTTTTACTTATTTTATATCTATGGTATAATGTGTCTATGTACGGTTATGGACCATATCTGTGCCCATTATTATTGTTTCTTATGGAAAATGACTCATTAAATTACACAAAAATTACAATACACGGCGCTTCTGAGAACGTATCTTCGCGTTATTCTAAGAACTAGGTGTATATATGAATCATTTTTACCCTGACTGGGACTTGAACCTAGGAATTATAATTACTAAACCAAGGCGCTACCAACTATACCACAAAAAGTTAAAAGGAAACCGACCTTATAGCTTATATCTGCTATAGTAGGAATGAACCCATTCTATCTGAATGCCACTATGTTCAACTCTGGAGTCGTCAATTTGGTAAATTCAGGCCAGAAGGAAATAGATTTAATAATGCATATACAGCAGTGCCCTTAACTCACGAACTTAATTCGTTTTTAAACCCCGTTCGTGGGGTAAGACCATTTTTCCCATTGAAATGCATGTTATTTCATTTAATCCTTTCCTAGTCACAATAAATATACATTTTATAATTTTTCTAATGAGTATAAACATGAAATATAATCTGTATTTCATCTGTAAAAGAAAAATTACATTAATAATAGAAAGTAATTTTACTCGACTTAAATAAAGCATGTATTCAGTTGAATACACTAGTTGATTTACTGTGCTCGAATTGATTACAACTACAAATATAAAATAGCCAAGTCCAACTCTTAGAAAAATTAGTTGAGGTGGGAGCACAACAAGATAAAGCTTATTCTCACACTAATAACAAATAGGTAAGAAACAGTACTGTATTTACCTTTGTGGATAATTGTTGCTGGCATACTTGGATGGTGGTGGGGAAGGAGGGAGACTAATTTTTTGAAAGAGAGTCCCCTTTCATAAAAACGTCAGTTAACTCTTCCAATATAGGCTGTATTTCTGGTGTTTTCTCTCTCATTTCTCTTTTGGAAGGTGCTTCCCTGCCTACTGGCACAAGGAAACGATCCAGAGAATTTTTTTTTTTTTTTTTGCTGGTAAAGTTTTCGAAAGTAACATATCACATTGTCATTTACCATGTTCACTACTCTGTTGCCCACAGTTTTATGTGGGTGATGATCCTCAATAAGAACCTGCACATCATTCCATTTGCTAAAAATTTCTTTAAATTTTTCTTTGGACACCTTTACCTCTCATCCCCCTTTTCCACTGACTTCCCCTCTTGGAGAGTCTTCACCTGTTCACGTTGCAACTCGATAAATTCTTCGGTGGTGAGTTCTTTGTTGTGGTCCTCCACTAGCTCCTTCACATCATCCTCTTTGACCTCCAAGCCTAAGCTTTTGCCCATGGCCACAATTTCATTCACAATTTTGATAACTAACTTCTGCTTAAAGCCCTGGAAGTCTCTATCAGTCACACAACCTGATCAAAGTTTCCTCCAGGCAGAGTTCAGTGTGTAATATGAGACCTCCTTCCATGCTTTCTAAATGAGGCCAGTGCAGTGGAGGATATGGAAGTGATCTTTCCAAAAATCACGAAGGGTCAATTCCATGTCAACGGTGACCTGGCAACACCTTGCAAAAAGACCCCTCGTATTCAGTTTCTTAAAATTAGAAATTACCTGCTGGTCTATGGGTGTTGGGAGGCAGAAATTTGACTTTCATGAAGTCGTATTGTAGAGCAAAGTCTTCTTCCACACCTGGAGGATGGGCAGGAGCATTATCCATTATGAGGAGACACTTACGGGGCAAACCATGTTCCTTAAGATATTTCTTTACGGTTGGCTCAATCACTTCAATCAACCACTCAATAAATAAAATCCGTGTGACCTAAGCCTCTGGATTTGACCTCCACATTACCGGAGGGCTAGCCTTCAACACGTTATGGCGCTTAAAAACATGCGGATTTTCAGAGTGGTAAACAAAAAGAGGCTTGATCTTACAGTTCGCACTAGCAGTAGCTTACAGTAAAAGTGTAAGCCTGTCTGTCATTGCTTTGTGGCCTGGCAGTGACTTCTCCTCTTGGATTATACAGGTTCTTTTAGGCATTTTCTTCCTAAAGAGTCTCATTTAATCACAGTTAAACACTTGTTGCGGGATGTAACCTTCACTCTCGATAAAATTAGTGAATTCCTTAACGTAAGAATTCGCTGCCATTACAATGGCCTAATAACGCTATGAATCCCAATTCGTCGACAAAAGTTTTCAGTTCAGCTCTGCTGGCTTTAAATTCGTCAACTTTAGTTCCACTAGGACATGGAATGTTCGCTACTAAATCTTGGTGAATTTGCAAAGCCTTAGCGCATATTATGGCCTCACTAATACTATCTCCAACCAGTAGTTTTTCATTTATCCACATCAACAATAACTTTTCTGCCTCTTGTATTCACTGTAACCTATTTTTCGTTAAGATGGTCACTCCTTTAGCCACGTTAACCACCTTTTACATCTCTTTATTTTTCAAAATCGTACAGATAGGCTATTTCGCCATATTATACTGCGTGGCGAGAGCAGACACACAATCACCATTTTCTTGCTTAGAAATTATTTCTATCTTCGTTTTCTTTATGCGTCTAGGGTGTTTGATGCCACTGTCACTAAAGCACTTCACTTTCTTAGGAGACATAATGAGGGCTACCATAAAGTAAAGGCTAAACACTGGAAAAGTACAAAGCAAGAACAACGAACAGAGCCCGAACACACTACGCAGCACAGGCACCAATGCAGAACTGAGAAAGCAAGCACACAGGCGAGCAGGAACATGGTCACCCAGATGTGCTTGTATTTACCTAATTGTGTTTACGGGAAAGAGCCCAAAGCTCGTATCTTCCTGTCTCCTCATCGGTTCCATTTTATACTTAGTGATATTTATCATACCTCTCCTTAAAACTATGGATTGAGATACCATTAACTACCTCCTCGCTTAGCCAATTCCAATTATCAACTACTCTTACACTGAAAAAGTATTTCCTTACATCCTGCAAAGAAGTTTTCTTACGAAGCTTCAAACTATGACCTCTAGTTCTAGAGCCAGCCATATCAAAATATCGATCCCTATCCACTCTATCATAACCATGAAGGAATTTAAAGACTGTGTATGCGTATTCATGAGTTAAAATTTATTTGCAAGTCAATGCAAAATTTGTTATAAAATTATGTCCATATGGGAAGGCGTTCATGAGTCAGGGGCACTACTGTACCTTAAAGGGAGGGCAATGTGCATAATCTGTATTCCTCACATTAAGGACATTTTTTCAGCTCTGGAAAAAATAATAATAATAATGACACTAATAATAGTAATAGATTAGAGGAGGAGTAAATGAATTTCAAAAACAAAGATGTTTTTCAAGGTGAGATAGTGTCATTCTCCTTTCGTTTTCTCTTTAAATGATATAACAGACTTCTGGAACATAGCTTGTTCATAAGTTGGTGAGTGTCTGTATATGTAATAATTTCTTTATGATTTTTACTGTTGTGTCATTGTTTGTTGTTGTTCTATTTGCTATTGTTATTATTAATTTGACTTTAATTGTAATTTTTTCCATTTGCATTTTGGGATGTATTGTATTTTTACCTTTTTATTTTTCGCCCTGATGGACTTCAAACTCCTTATCTGATTTCACACCTTACCTGTTATCCATTTTTAATATTATTCATCTTGTATTTAGTTTTTGTTTTGACTATTATTCATTTAATCAGTTATTTTCTTTGCAACACCCGTTTTGTAAATTCTTTAATATTCCCATTTAAAGTTGATATTATTTTTATAATGCTGTTGCCAATTATTAATTTTCATTGTTTGAGTTCCTTATGCTTCTCTTTCTCTGTTACTCATTTATTGTATAAACATATACTGCTTCTCTGTTTATATATCAGTTTCTTCTAAAAGCAATTCTACTTATGAACTGACTTCTGGATTTTAAATTGTTTGTAAGTTGGGGAGTGTCTGTATAGGGTACCTGGCTTACAGTTTGCTCTACTTTTGGCATCCTGACATCGCAAGAGCAATTTTTAGGCTTTAATAAAACAGGTGGCTAAACTAAATATATACAATAATAATAATAATAATAATTATAATTACAAAAGTACATTACCACATTATTATTATTATTAGTAGTAGTAGTAGTAGTAATAGTAGTAGTATTAGTATTATAATATATATATATATATATATATATATATATATATATATATATATATATATATATATATATATATATATATATATATATATATATATATATATATATATATATATACTTACATAGGTACATATGTATGTGCATAATGCCTAAGACCCCATCAGCAACACCTTTTTATTGTGCTTCTTGTTATTTTCAGGCTAAGAACTAAATCCGTTTTGGGGACTATTGGCTGCCACAGTTGGAACCAAGAGAGAATCAAACAGGGAATGAAGTGGGAAATAGGAATCTAGTTGGTGCTGATACATAGCTACTTTCCTGACCCTCTTCTTCAACAAGAAAAAAAATTGAGAAATTTGACAAGAGATCAGAGCACTATTAGCAACAAGTACATTAACATCAAGGCGCTTCAAAGTGACAAAATTGAAGAGAAGGAATAGATAAAAATAATCATATATATTATTTAAAAGAGTTAGATAATTATAAGAGGCATCATAAGACGTCTACTACTAATTTATATAATAATGACATCAAGGTCTTTCAACTATCCCTTTGGTGGTAATGGAGGCAGTGGTGGAGTATTTGTAGGAGGAAGTGGTGGTGGTGGTGGTGGTGGTGGTGGAGGAGGAGGAGGAGGAGGAGGAGGAGGAGGAGGAGGAGGAGGAGGAAGAGGGGGAGGAGGAGGAGGTTATGGAGGTGAAGATGAAGGAAACAGTTATAGTTACAGTTGGAGCAGTGGTGGAAGAGGAGGTAGAATGAGCAGTCACAGCCATAGTCATGGTCATATGCACAAACATGGCCATAGTCATAGTGGGGGGGGAGGAGGACGCTGGGGTATGGAAGGTGGTGGAGGAGTAAGCATGGGAGGCAGTGGAGGAAATTTTGCAGGCTATTGCTATACCGAAAGGGATGGTGAGTGTCATTATATGGGGGTAGATGGGGATGGAGTTTATTATTATGGGCCTGATGGTCAGGGTGGGATGCGTGGTAGAGGCGGTCGTGGAGGAAGAGGAGGTCGTGGTGGAATGGGAGGTGGAAGTTCTGGAGGAATGGGTGGTAGAGGTGGAATGGGGGGTGGAGGTCATGGTCAGGATGGAGGTATGGGTGGAGAAGGTTTTGGTGGAATGGGTGGTAGAGGTGGAATGGGGGGTGGAGGTCATGGTCAGGATGGAGAAGATGGAGGTATGGGTGGAGAAGGTTTTGGTGGAATGGGTGGTAGAGGTGGAATGGGGGGTGGAGGTCATGGTCAGGATGGAGAAGATGGCAGAGGGGGTATGGGAGGAGGATTTGGAGGTGGGGGAATGGGTGGTAGAGGTGGAACGGGGGGAGGAGGTCATGGTCAGGATGGAGAAGATGGAGGTATGGGTGGCAGAGGGGGCATGGGTGGAAAAGGAGGAAGAGGAGGTTTTTGAGAGGATGGGAAAGATGGTGGAATGGGGTACCTGGACTGGTAGATGGTCAGTGGGAAGTGATATAATAAGAAATACAGTAATACCAAAACAAGATGCATGTACTTATATTTGAGTGAGGATGATATGAGAATGGTAGACGAAGGATTAAGAAGCACAAAGATTAGTACAATTATTTTGTGTTACTAAGTCATGTATTAATCCATTCCTACACAATATGTTATACCTTAAAACATAATAATGAAAGTGTTGATAATGTGTTGCATATGACATACTGATTGCAAAAGAGAGTAACGTGTATGTTGTTACTCTTTTCGGAGGAAAGTGAGTAAATCACATAATATTAATTAGGCACTGGATTTCCTCACTCTGGATGTACAGAGCAAGAGGACAAACTGGATAAAGTCAATCTAGAAACCACTTGAGTTCATTTCAGCTGCCCCCATTCCAAATAAGGGTAAATGATTGTATAATGTAAGAAAGGATAATTCTTCAGTTGTATAGGTTGTATCCATTTGCTGCATATTCAAAAACCATTCTAATTAGATTTATGTAGGTGAATAAAAAAAAAGTTTTTTTTTTTAATGTGAAATGTAGTGCCATAACGTCACCATATATTTAGGACACATTTTAATTCTTAGTGACATGGTCTTCTGTTTGTATGGTATTAAAAGTTGTAATATTGGGAATATTTTTATATAAATGTCGATAGTGAATATTGAAGCTGTTTCCAAACTAAAACATTTTGTTTTGAGTGTTGGTTTGTGAAGATTAATGAAAACAATTGTTATTTGAACTTGTTTGTTTATATTCTCCTCTTTGCTTCATATTAAACACGGACTGCTATTCAAGCAAGCAGAATGTCACACTCACATTATCACACTCTTATTAAATAGAATCTTATGTGATAACTTTGTCTCAAAAAAAAAGATATAAACATCCTTAGGAAGGATGTGGGGGGGATGTTATAGCATCGAATGCAATCCTTTTCAACTAATTCAATGTCAAAACAGAAGATGGGGGAGCAACAGGACTGAAAAATATATATAGGGAAAAGCACGAAAATGAAATATGGAGAGGGGAGTAGAAGGGAGCAGACCCTCTTACTATATTTGTTAATGATGTTATAAGTTACTCATGACAAACATAAAAATACTCTTTAGGTGTGCATCAGTTAATAGATGAATGTCAAAATATAATAACGATTCTGATATCTCTATCCGAGCTTTGATTTTTCCTAATATATATATATATATATATATATATATATATATATATATATATATATATATATATATATATATATATATATATATACTATATAATTGTAATTACCTAATTGTGCTTACGGGAAAGAGCCTCATGCTTGTTTGGATTTAAGTAAGGTTAACAACTTCCTTGCATAGCAAATTCCAATCATCAACTACTCTTACACCAACAAAGTACTTCCTTGCATCCTGCAAAGGAGTTCTCTTACGAAACTTCAAACTATAACCTTTAGTTCTAGAGCCAACCATATCACAATATTGATCCCTATCAACTCTCTCAGAACCATGAAGAAATTTAAAAACCGTTACCAAAGCCCCCTTCATAATTCTAGCTTTGAGTGATGATACATCTAATTCCCTCAGCCTTTCCTCATAACTGAGATTGTGTATTTCTGGCATCAGTTTCGTGGTATTTCTTTGTACTTGTTCCAGCTTAACTATGTGATTTTTCAAGTGTAGATTCCAAAAAAATGGGCTGTTTATTCAAGTTTTAACCTCACATAGTTTACATAAATATTTCTGAACATCTTGTCTACGTGCCTAAAAACTACCCTTACATTTGCTAAGAAAGCATATCCTGCCCTTACTATGCAATTTATATGTATTTGCGGAGACAAATCTGTCAGTATGTTTACTCCTAGATCTTTCATTTTCTGTCTCATGAAGTTCTGCTCCTGCTATAGAGTATTCATGTTTGGGCCTTCTCTTGCACTTGTACACATCCTCATGACCTTACATTTAGAAGCATTGAATTTCTTTAGCCACTTTTCTTATCACTCATGCAGATTATTTAAGTCTTCCTGAAGTTCTCTACAACTGTTCTCGTCTTTTACTTTCTTCACAATCATTGCATCATCTGCAAACATATTCATGAATAAATTTACAGACTCTGGTAGGTCATTTGCTATGTGTGTGTGTGTGTAATTACATAGCTGTAATAGCATAATCGTGCTTATGTGAAAGAGCCACATGCTCGTAACTTTTCGTCTCCTGGTCGGTTCCATTTTGTACTTAATAATACTTATTATACTTGTCCTTAAAACAATGGATTGAGTTAGCATAAACCACCTCTTTGCTTAGCAAATCCCAATTATCAACAACTATTACATTAAAATAGTACATCTTTACATCTTGCAAAAAAAAAGTTTTCTTACGATGCTTCAAACTATGACCTCTAGTGATAATGCCAACCATATCAAAATATCGATCCCTATCCACGCTATCATAACCATGATAGAAATTAAAACCCGTCATGATATCCCCCTCATTCTTCTGGCTTTGATTGTTGGTAAATCTAAAAACCTCAGCTTCTTGTCATAACTGAGATTGCGTATTTCTGGCATCAGTTTCGTGGCATGTCTTTGAAGTTTTTCCAGCTTAACTACATGCGTTTTCAAGTGTGGATTCCAAAAGGGGGCTGCATATTCAAGCTTTGGCCTCATATAGGTTACATAAATATTTCTGAACTTTTCCTTATCCATGTCCCTGAAGGCTACCCTTACGTTTGCTAAGAAAGCATATGCTGCCATTGCTATGCCATTTATAGGCAATTCTGGAGACAAATCGGCCAATATGTTAACTCCTGGATCTCTGTCATTCTCCGTCTCTTGAAGTTCTGCTTCTGCCATTGATTAGTCAAGCTTTGGGCCTTCCTGCACTAGTAACCTTTCTCATTACCTTACATTCTGAAGTATTGAATTTCATTAGCTACTTTTCTAACCACTCATGCAGACTATTTAGGTCTTTCTGAAGCTCCTACCATTGTTTTCGTTTTTTACTCTCTTCACAATCTTTGCATCATCTGCAAACGTATTCATGAATGAATATACAGACTCTGGTAAGTCCTTTACATATTCAAGGAACACAAGTGGCCTAAAAATTGAACCTTGTGGAACTCCACTACCAATTTTTCCATTCAAACACTGAATTTCTAACTCTAAACCTCTGTTCCCTTCCTTCTAAGTAAGTTTTTATCCATTCCAAGACAATTCCACCTATTTTTGCCATTGCTTGCAGCTTCTTACTAAGTTTCTCGTGTAGGACTGTGTCAAATATAATCTGGAAGTCCAGGAATATGCAGTCTGCCCAGCCCTCTCCATCCTGTAAGATTCGGCTTACCTCATCATAAAATTCTAATATGTTTGTTACTGTTTATATACCCTCACTGACAAAAAGTTGAAGGATTCCAAGTGAAGAGTGATGGGTTTCCTTAGTAGTTTTTCCATAACTTTGCAAATTATGCTAGTCAAGGAAGCAGGTCTATAGATTAGAGCTGTATCCCTCCTTCCCTTTTTGAAGATGGGTACCTCGTTCGCTTGTTTCCAGCATCTTGTAATCTCCAGAGACTTTCCAAATATGTTACTTTGTGCTACTGATATTGATTTGGCGCTTTTCTTAAGTACATAAGGAGATATATCATCAGGACCTGTAGCTTTATGTGTATCTAACTCCATCAGCACTTTGCATACCTCTTTGGCTGAAAAGAAGATGTTCCTTAATACTGTCCCATGAGCTCCTAGCTCTGCAATCTGAGGGGATGAGGTATTTTCTACTGTAAATACTAACTGAAACTCCTTGTTCGATTCTTCGTGGATTTCTTCATTTGTTTCAGTGATGTTTCCATTTGCTCTGTTTTACTCTGATAAAGCTGTGGAAAAGCTTGGAATATTCTTTATCCTTCCTGTTGATATCCCTTTCATACTCTCTCTCGGCCTCTCTTCTTTTACTTAAGTAATCATTTCTTGTTCTTTTATAAGTCTGCCAGGAATTTATATTTTTTCTCCTCCTATACCATTTCAAGCATTTGTCTCTCCACTCCTTAGCTCTCTTACACTCATTATTAAACCATTTCTCTCTGGCACGAATAAGTTTCCTTCTCCTGATTGGTTCCATTTTGTACTTAGTAATACTTATCATACGTGTCCTTAAAACTATGGATTCAGTTAGCATTAACTACCTCCTCGCTTGGCGAATTTCAATTATCAACCACTCTTACACTAAAAAAAGTACTTCCTTACATACTGCAAAAAAAATTTCTTATGAAGTTTCAAACTATGACCTCTAGTTCTAGTGCCAGCCATATCAAAATATCGATCACTGTCCACTCTTTCATAACCATGAAGGAATTTAAAGACTGTCACCATATCCCCCCTTTACTCTTCTAGCTTCGAGTGATGGTAAGTCTAATTCCCTCCGCCTCTCATCATAACTGAGATTACGTATTTCTGGAACCAGTTTCGTGGCATGTCTTTGAACTTTTTCAAGCTTAGCTATGTGCTTTTTCAAATGTGGATTCCAAAAGGGGGCTGCATATTCAAGTTTTGGCCTCACATAGGTTACATAAATATTTCTAAACATTTCCTTGTTCATGTGCCTGAAGGCTACCCTTACATTTGATAAGAAGGCATATGCTGCCCTTATGTGTGTGTAAATATATATATATATATATATATATATATATATATATATATATATATATATATATATATATATATATATATATATATATATATATATATATATGATAAGGAAGCCCATCATTGAAACAACACATAGAAAAAATATCACTATATTTCGGGTCCTAACTGAACCCCTTCTCATGCATCATAATGAGTTTATATGACAATATATATATATATATATATATATATATATATATATATATATATATATATATATATATATATATATATATATATATATATATATATATATATATATATATATATATATATATATATATATATATATATATATATATATATATATATATATATAATAATAATAATAATAATAATAATAATAATAATAATAATAAGGAAGCCCATCATTGAATAAACACATTGAAAAAATATCGCTATATTTCGGGTCCTAACTGAACCCCTTTTCCTGCATCATAATGTGTTTATATGGCCAATATATATATATATATATATATATATATATATATATATATATATATATATATATATATATATGTGTGTGTGTGTGTGTGTGTGTGTGTGATTACCTAATTGTGATTACCTAATTGTGTTTACGGGAAAGAGCCCAAAGCTCGTATCTTCCCGTCTCCTAATCGGTTCCATTTTATACTTAGTGATACTTATCATACCTGTCCTTAAAACTATGGATTGAGATAGCATTAACTACCTCCTCGCTTAGCCAATTCCAATTATCAACTACTCTTACACTGAAAAAGTATTTCCTTACATCCTGCAAAGAAGTTTTCTTACGAAGCTTCAAACTATGACCTCTAGTTCTAGAGCCAGCCATATCAAAATATCGATCCCTATCCACTCTATCATAACCATGAAGGAATTTAAAGATTGTCACCATATCCCCCCTCACTCTTCTAGCATCGAGTGATGGTAAGTCTAATTCCCTCAGCCTCTCATCATAACTGAGATTGCGTATTTCTGGCACCAGTTTCGTGGTATGTCTTTGAACTTTTTCAAGCTTAGCTATGTGCTTTTTCAAGTGCGGATTCCAAAAGGGGGCTGCATATTCGAGTTTTGGCCTCACATAGGTTACATAAATATTTCTGAACATTTCCTTGTCCATGTGCCTGAAGGCTACCCTTACATTTGATAAGAATGCATATGCTGCCCTTACTATGCCTTTTATATGTATTTCTGGAGACAAATCTGCCAGTATGTTTACTCCTAGATCTCTCTCATTTTCTGTCTCTTGAAGTTGTACTCCAGCCACCGAGTAGTCAAGCTTGGGCCTTCTTGCACTTGTACCCATTCTCATTACCTTACATTTTGAAGTATTGAATTTCATTAGCCACTTTTCTGACCACTCATGCAGATTATTTAGATCCTCCTGAAGTTCTCTACCATTGTTCTCGTTTTTTACTTTCTTCACAAAAATATCTTTGCATCATCTGCAAACATATTCATGAATGAATTTACAGACTCTGGTAGGTCATTTACATGTACAAGGAACAAAAGTGGCCCTAAAACTGAACTCTGTGGAACTCCACTACTAACTCTTCTCCATTCAGACACTGAGTGTCTTACTCTAACCCTCTGTTCCCTTCCTTCTAAGTAAGTTTTTATCCATTCCAAAACATTTCCACCTATTCTAGCCATTGATTGCAGCTTCCTAATAAGTCTCCCATGTGGAACAGTGTCAAACGCTTTCTGGAGGTCTAGGAATATGCAATCTGCCCAGCCCTCTCTTTCCTGTAAGATTTGGCTTACCTCATCATAAAATTCTAATAAGTTTGTTACTGTTGATGTACCTTCTCTGAAGCCATGTTGCCTCACTGACAAAAAGTTGAAGGATTCCAAGTGAAGAGAGATATGTTTCCTTAGTAGTTTCTCCATAACTTTGCACACTATGCTGGTCAAGGAAACTGGTCTATAGTTCAGAGCCGTATCCCTCCTTCCCTTTTTGAAGATAGATATCACATTTGCTTGTTTCCAGCATCTTGGAATCTCCCCCGACTCCAGTGACTCCTTAAATATGATACTTAGTGCCACTGATATTGTGTTTGCGCATTTTTTAAGCACATGAGGGGATATGTCATCAGGACCTGTAGCTTTATGAACATCTAAATCCATCAGCGCTTTGCATACCTCTGTGGCTGTAAGGTTGATGTTCTCTAATACCGGCCCTTGAGCTTCTATCACTGCAATCTGAAGGGGTGGGGTATTTTCTACTGTAAATACTGACTGAAACTCCTTGTTCAATTCTTTGCAAATCTCTTCATCCGTCTCAGTGATGCTTCCATCCGCTCTCTTTAGCCTTAAAACCTGTTCTTTTACCTTCAGTTTTCCTCTGATAAAGCTGTGGAAAAGCTTGGGATTTTCTTTAGCCTTCCTGGTGATGTCCCTCTCATAGTCTCTCTCTGCCTCTCTCCTTTTACTTAGGTAGTCATTTCTTGCTCTTTTGTAGGTTTGCCAGGCATTTATGTTTTTTCTCCTCCTATACCTTTTTCAGCATTTGTCTCTCCACTCCTTAGCTCTTTTATACCCATTATCGAACCATTTCTCTCTGGCATGAATTACACCTACTTTGGTGACAGGTATGCAGCAATCTATTATCTTCCCATATTTCTCACAAAAGATGTCATACATTTCGTGTACAGATTTGTTGTTAAATAAGGTTCTCCAGTCAAGAACTGCAAAAAGCTCATTCATTTTGATGTAATCTCCTTTCGGATAGTTCCTCCTCATGTCCTCAGTGCCTCTACTCTCAGGAAGAATATCTTCAATGATATACTCCATCAACAACACACAGTGGTCACTCTTTCCAATTGGTGGTTCATACTCAAATTTTTCAATATCCAACACATTATCTGTGAACACTAGATCAAGTAGTGATGGCTCATCCCCACCCCTGGCCCTTGTTGGTTCCATTACATGTTGGTGTAGGAAATTCCCTTGTACGCAATCTAGGAATCTTGCCCCAAATGAGTACTCACCACTGTGTGGGTCAAGATTTATCCAATCTATCTCTTTATGATTAAAGTCTCCCATAATCAAAATCCTACATTTTTTTTTCCCGTGCCATGTTAACAACTGAGTTTATGACTTCAATAGTACCTATATGACTTTCCTCATAAACTTCAAGCCTATTTTGGTTCCTTGGTGGGTTGTATACAACAGTTATTATAATGCTCTCTGACCCAGTATTTATGCGAGCAACAAGAAATTCCTTGAACTCTCTTTCTATAGCCAAGTTTATTTCTTCGACTTGAATCCTTTCACTTATGAGCAGTGCTATCCCTCCACCAGTCCTCTCAGATCTTTCAACCCTTAGTATTCTGAAGCCCTTAGGAAAAACTGTGACACTGTTTATATCCTCACTCAACTTAGTCTCTGTAATTGCTACTATATCTGCTTTACTGTTGTGAATCCTATCTTTTAATTCTACTGCCTTACCAGCTAATCTATCAGCATTTGTGTATAACAATCTTAATGAGGCCCCATCCCCCGATCTTCTGTCATTATCTTCTTTATCTCCCCTTTGTCTGGAAGAACTCTGTAATGAAAATTTTTCTTCTGTTCTTCATTTCTTTCATCATTTAACCTTCTTGCCTCTTGCAACAAGTTTTTGATCTTTCCCATCTCTTCCTGTGTTCTGTATCGTCTAATGAACACTTCTTTGAATTCTTGAAGGTCTTTTAGACTTTTTTTTCTCAACAATATTTCCCTACATGTTTCCCCTCTCTCAAAGGTTACTTTTGTTGGTCTCGGCTCTCCTTCCCTCGAATATTTACCTAGTTGGTGTATGTTTACAATATCCTCAGGACCACATACTACTCCAAGCTTTCTTATCAGGTCTACAACCCTAGCTTTATTTTCTTCAAGTCTCCCCTGCCATGTTGGCTCCTGGGACTCGCTTATGCCTGAGATTACCACTGTCTTCTCCTTATCAAGTGCCTGTCTGATGAGTGGGTTTGCCCTTTCCATCACAACGTCTTTCATTTTTTCGATTACTGTCTCTTTACAGTCAACTGTTTGTATGTTTTCCAGTGCCACCACCTTTACAGCCTCTTTTACTGCCACATTCCCCTTTAGTGCATCAGCAAAGGAAGTTTTCATGGCATCATTTTCCATATTCAGCTCCTGGAACTCTTTTCTGAACTGTTCAATGTTTTCCTTAATCTGGACATTCCAAGCAGCAATCTCGTCTCTCTCAGAAGAGAGCAGTGAACTAACATCTAATTCCTTTAGGTTGTCATTCAGCTGTTTGTTTTTAACTTCTTGTTTAGAAATTCTAGATTCTAGTTGACTCTTTTCCCCTTCCAGCTTCTTTATTCTTTTTTCTAGTTCCTTTCTCTCCTGCCCTTGTGCTTTATTTGCTTCCTCCAAAGATCTTATTTGCTCTCTGAGTGTTTCATTCTCTTTCATTTCTCCATCCATATTCTGAATTTTATCATCAAGGCTTATAACCATTTCCTCTATATTCTTGATTTTCTGTTTGAGTCGCCTGAAGGCTACCCCTCCTACCGACCCATGGATGGGAGAGGTTTGGGACAGAGATGGCGTCATTTTTATGTTCTCCCTCTCACAGAATATAGAAAGAAGACGAGAAAGAGGAAAAAAAAAAAGAGAAAAACTTTTAATTAAGCTTCACACCGAATTTTTATATCTCTATATAAGTGCTATTTAGTGTCTCAGTTTATCTCTTTTCTGGTAACACACATCTTAACTTAAAAACTTGACCATGGTAATTTAAGGATAAAAAGAAAAAAAAATGCAACAAAACAAAAGTCAAACCTGAAGGAAAAATTCGAACCTGTGTCTGAGGTGGCACCCACCTGTTTCTGCTATATATTCTTCCTAACTGATAAACTCACTTGCTAACCAAGATATGTTATCACAGGATTAGACTTTACATTTAACTCCATATATATACAAAATAAAAACAAAATAGTAAAAGAGAAAGCTAAATGAAAAGCAAAAAAAAAAAATGAAGAAAATAAGACAGCTGTACTACTTGGCAACTTAACTCAGTACTGTTGACAGGTGGATATTTGTTTTTTTTTTTTTTTTTACTTATTCAATTATTTCGTGTATCAAACTAACTAACAAGTTAATATAAATGGGAAGGATACTGATTTTAACAATATATAGAACCACAGGATCAGGTAAACGGCTTAAGAGCTTTCCCCAGATTACACAAAAAATTAGGTAATGTGATGTGATGGCTTCACCTCTGGCAACGCTTCTAAATTTCCTTCAAGGCAGAACTGGACGGCAGCTTCTCTCTCCCCTCACGAAAAATGTTCTCAATTTTTTTTCCTTTAATATTTTGGACAGTCTCGTCATACAACAAATATAAGTTTTGTACTCACAATACTCTGCAGGATTTCAGATTTAGGGAAATTAAGGTAAAGTTTTCCACTAAGCACTTAGTAACTCGAAACAAGTAAAAATTTAAGAGGAGCAGTTCCGTGTGTCACTGAACGAGCGGTGTGTGATTACCTAATTGTGTTTACGGGAAAGAGCCCAAAGCTCGTATCTTCCTGTCTCCTGATCGTTTCCATTTTATACTTAGTGATACTTATCATACCTGTCCTTAAAACTATGGATTGAGATAGCATTAACTACCTCCTCGCTTAGCCAATTCCAATTATCAACTACTCTTACACTGAAAAAAGTATTTCCTAACATCCTGCAAACAAGTTTTCTTACGAAGCTTCAAACTATGACCTCTAGTTCTAGAGCCAGCCATATCAAAATATCGATCCCTATCCACTCTATCATAACCATGAAGGAATTTAAAGACTGTCACCATATCCCCCCTCACTCTTCTAGCTTCGAGTGATGATAAGTCTAATTCCTTCAGCCTCTCATCATAACTGAGATTGCGTATTTCTGGCACCAGTTTCGTGGCATGTCTTTGAACTTTTTCAAGCTTAGCTATGTGCTTTTTCAAGTGCGGATTCCAAAAGGGTGCTGCATATTCGAGTTTTGGCCTCACATAGGTTACATAAATATTTCTGAACATTTCCTTGTCCATGTGCCTGAAGGCTACCCTTACATTTGATAAGAATGCATATGCTGCCCTTACTATGCCATTTATATGTATTTCTGGAGACAAATCTGCCAGTATGTTTACTCCTAGATCTCCTGTGTGTGTGTGTGATTACCTAATTGTGATTACCTAATTGTGTTTCCGGGAAAGAGCCCAAAGCTCGTATCTTCCCGTCTCCTGATCGGTTCCATTTTTAGACTTAGTGTTACTTATCATACCTGTCCTTAAACCTATGGATTGAGATAGCATTAACTACCTCCTCGCTTAGCGAATTCCAATTATCAACTACTCTTACACTGAAAAAGTATTTCCTTACATCCTGCAAACAAGTTTTCTTACGAAGCTTCAAACTATGACCTCTAGTTCTAGAGCCAGCCATATCGAAATATCGATCCCTATCCACTCTATCATAACCATGAAGGAATTTAAAGACTGTCACCATATCCCCCCTTACTCTTCTAGCTTCGAGTGATGGCAAGTCTAATTCCCTCAGCCTCTCATCATAACCGAGATTGCGTATTTCTGGCACCAGTTTCGTGGCATGTCTTTGAACTTTTTCAAGCTTAGCTATGTGCTTTTTCAAGTGCGGATTCCAAAAGGGGGCTGCATATTCGAGTTTTGGCCTCACATAGGTTACATAAATATTTCTGAACATTTCCTTGTCCATGTGCCTGAAGGCTACCCTTACATTTGATAAGAATGCATATGCTGCCCTTACTACGCCATTTATATGTATTTCTGGAGACAAATCTGCCAGTATGTTTACTCCTAGATCTCTCTCATTTTCTGTCTCTTGAAGTTGTACTCCAGCCACCGAGTAGTCAAGCTTGGGCCTTCTTGCACTTGTACCCATTCTCATTACCTTACATTTTGAGGTATTGAATTTCATTAGCCACTTTTCTGACCACTCATGCAGATTATTTAGATCCTCCTGAAGTTCTCTACCATTGTTCTCGTTTTTTACTTTCTTCACAATCTTTGCATCATCTGCAAACATATTCATGAATGAATTTACAGACTCTGGTAGATCATTTACATATACAAGGAACAAAAGTGGCCCTAAAACTGAACCCTGTGGAACTCCACTACTAACTCTTCTCCATTCAGACACTGAGTGTCTTACTCTAACCCTCTGTTCCCTTCCTTCTAAGTAAGTTTTTATCCATTCCAAGACATTTCCGCCTATTCTAGCCATTGATTGCAGCTTCCTAATAAGTCTTCCATGTGGAACAGTGTCAAACGCTTTCTGGAAGTCTAGGAATATGCAATCTGCCCAGCCCTCTCTTTCCTGTAAGATTTGGCTTACCTCATCATAAAATTCTAATAAGTTTGTTACTGTTGATCTTCCTTCTCTGAAGCCATGTTGCCTCACTGACAAAAAGTTGAAGGATTCCAAGTGAAGAGAGATATGTTTCCTTAGTAGTTTCTCCATAAGTTTGCAAACTATGCTGGTCAAGGAAACTGGTCTATAGTTCAGAGCCGTATCCCTCCTTCCCCTTTTGAAGATAGGTATCACATTTGCTTGTTTCCAGCATCTTGGAATCTCCCCCGACTCCAGTGACTCCTTAAATATGATACTTAGTGCCACTGATATTGTGTTTGCGCATTTTTTAAGCACATGAGGGGATATGTCATCAGGACCTGTAGCTTTATGAACATCTAAATCCATCAGCGCTTTGCATACCTCTGTGGCTGTAATGTTGATGTTCTCTAATACCGGTCCTTGAGCTTCTATCACTGCAATCTGAGGAGGTGGGGTATTTTCTACTGTAAATACTGACTAAAACTCCTTATTCAATTCTTTGCAGATCTCTTCGTCCGTCTCAGTGATGCTTCCATCCGCTCTCTTTAGCCTTAAAGAGTGTGTGTGTGCATATATATGTATGTATATATGTGTATATATATTTTTCTTTAAATAAACACATTTCAATGTAGGAAATATATATATATATATATATATATATATATATATATATATATATATATATATATATATATATATATATATATATATATATATATATATATATATATATATATATATAATGTGTTAATTTGACCAAGCTATCTATATATATATATATATATATATATATATATATATATATATATATATATATATATATATATATATATATATATATATATATATATATGTGTGTGTGTGTGTGTGTGTGATTACCTAATTGTGTTTACGGAAAAGAGCCCAAAGCTCGTATCTTCCCGTCTCCTGATCGTTTCCATTTTAGACTTAGTGATACTTATCATACCTGTCCTTAAAACTATGGATTGAGATAGCATTAACTACCTCCTCGCTTAGCGAATTCCAATTATCAACTACTCTTACACTGAAAAAAGTATTTCCTAACATCCTGCAAACAAGTTTTCTTACGAAGCTTCAAACTATGACCTCTAGTTCTAGAGCCAGCCATATCAAAATATCGATCTCTATCCAATCTATCATAACCATGAAGGAATTTAAAGACTGTCACCATATTTCCCCTCACTCTTCTAGCTTCGAGTGATGGTAAGTCTAATTCCTTCAGCCTCTCATCATAACTGAGATTGCGTATTTCTGGCACCAGTTCCGTGGCATGTCTTTGAACTTTTTCAAGCTTAGCTATGTGCTTTTTCAAGTGCGGATTACAAAAGGGTGCTGCATATTCGAGTTTTGGCCTCACATAGGTCACATAAATATTTCTGAACATTTCCTTGTCCATGTGCCTGAAGGCTACCCTTACATTTAATAAGAATGCATATGCTGCCCTTACTATGCCATTTATATGTATTTCTGGAAACAAATCTGCCAGTATGTTTACTCCTAGATCTCCTGTGTGTGTGTGAGTGTGCATATATATATATATATATGTATATATGTGTATACATATTTTTCTTTAAATAAACACATTTCAATGTAGGAAATATATATATATATATATATATATATATATATATATATATATATATATATATATATATATATATATGTATATATATATATATATATATATATATATATATATATATATATATATATATATATATATATATATATATATATATATATATAATGTGTTAATTTGACCAAGCTATATATATATATATATATATATATATATATATATATATATATATATATATATATATATATATATATATATATATATATATATATATATATATATATATATATATATATATATATATATATATATATATATATATATATATATATATATATATATATATATATATATATATATATATATATATATGTGTGTGTGTGATTACCTAATTGTGATTACCTAATTGTGTTTACGGGAAAGAGCCCAAAGCTCGTATCTTCCCGTCTCCTGAGCGCTTCCATTTTAGACTTAGTGATACTTATCATACCTGTCCTTAAAACTATGGATTGAGATAGTATTAACTACCTCCTCGCTTAGCCAATTCCAATTATCAACTACTCTTACACTGAAAAAAGTATTTCCTAACATCCTGCAAACAAGTTTTCTTACGAAGCTTCAAACTATGACCTCTAGTTCTAGAGCCAGCCATATCAAAATATCGATCCCTATCCACTCTATCATAACCATGAAGGAATTTAAAGACTGTCACCATATCCCCCCTCACTCTTCTAGCTTCGAGTGATGGTAAGTCTAATTCCTTCAGCCTCTCATCATAACTGAGATTGCGTATTTCTGGCACCAGTTTCGTGGCATGTCTTTGAACTTTTTCAAGCTTAGCTATGTGCTTTTTCAAGTGCGGATTCCAAAAGGGTGCTGCATATTCGAGTTTTGGCCTCACATAGGTTACATAAATATTTCTGAACATTTCCTTGTCCATGTGCCTGAAGGCTACCCTTACATTTGATAAGAATGCATATGCTGCCCTTACTATGCCATTTATATGTATTTCTGGAGACAAATCTGCCAGTATGTTTACTCCTAGATCTCCTGTGTGTGTGTGTGTGCATATATATGTATGTATATATGTGTATATATATTTTTCTTTAAATAAACACATTTCAATGTAGGAAATATATATATATATATATATATATATATATATATATATATATATATATATATATATATATATATATATATATATATATATATATATATATATATATATATATATATATATATATATATATATATATATATATATATATATATATATATATATATATATATATGTATATATATATATATATATATATAATGTGTTAATTTGACCAAGCTATATATATATATATATATATATATATATATATATATATATATATATATATATATATATATATATATATATATATATATATATATATATATATATATATATATGTGTGTGTGTGATTACCTAATTGTGATTGCCTAATTGTGTTTACGGGAAAGAGCCCAAAGCTCGTATCTTCCCGTCTCCTGATCGCTTCCATTTTAGACTTAGTGATACTTATCATACCTGTCCTTAAAACTATGGATTGAGATAGCATTAACTACCTCCTCGCTAAGCCAATTCCAATTATCAACTACTCTTACACTGAAAAAAGTATTTCCTTACATCCTGCAAAGAAGTTTTCTTACGAAGCTTCAAACTATGACCTCTAGTTCTAGAGCCAGCCATATCAAAATATCGATCCCTATCCACTCTATCATAACCAGGAAGGAATTTAAAGACTGTCACCATATCCCCCCTCACTCTTCTAGCTTCGAGTGATGGTAAGTCCAATTCCTTCAGCCTCTCATCATAACTGAGATTGCGTATTTCTGGCACCAGTTTCGTGGCATGTCTTTGAACTTTTTCAAGCTTAGCTATGTGCTTTTTCAAGTGCGGATTCCAAAAGGGTGCTGCATATTCGAGTTTTGGCCTCACATAGGTTACATAAATATTTCTGAACATTTCCTTGTCCATGTGCCTGAAGGCTACCCTTACATTTGATAAGAATGCATATGCTGCCCTTACTCTGCCATGTATATGTATTTCTGGAGACAAATCTGCCAGTATGTTTACTCCTAGATCTCCTGTGTGTGTGTGTGTGCATATATATGTATGTATATATGTGTATATATATTTTTCTTTAAATAAACACATTTCAATGTAGGAAATATATATATATATATATATATATATATATATATATATATATATATATATATATATATATATATATATATATATATATATATATATATATATATATATATATATATATATATATATATGTGATTACCTAATTGTGATTACCTAATTGTGTTTACGGGAAAGAGCCCAAAGCCCTTATCTTCCCGACTCCTGATCGCTTCCATTTTAGACTTAGTGATACTTATCATACCTGTCCTTAAAACTATGGATTGAGATAGCATTAACTACCTCCTCGCTTAGCCAATTCCAATTATCAACTACTCTTACACTGAAAAAGTATTTCCTTACATCCTGCAAAGAAGTTTTCTTACGAAGCTTCAAACTATGACCTCTAGTTCTAGAGCCAGCCATATCAAAATATCGATCCCTATCCACTCTATCATAACCATGAAGGAATTTAAAGACTGTCACCATATCCCCCCTCACTCTTCTAGCTTCGAGTGATGGTAAGTCTAATTCCCTCAGCCTCTCATCATAACTGAGATTGCGTATTTCTTGCACCAGTTTCGTGGTATGTCTTTGAACTTTTTCAAGCTTAGCTATGTGCTTTTTCAAGTGCGGATTCCAAAAGGGGGCTGCATATTCGAGTTTTGGCCTCACATAGGTTACATAAATATTTCTGAACATTTCCTTGTCCATGTGCCTGAAGGCTACACTTACATTTGATAAGAATGCATATGCTGCCCTTACTATGCTATTTATATGTATTTCTGGAGACAAATCTGCCAGTATGTTTACTCCTAGATCTCTCTCATTTTCTGTCTCTTGAAGTTGTACTCCAGCCACCGAGTAGTCAAGCTTGGGCCTTCTTGCACTTGTACCCATTCTCATTACCTTACATTTTGAAGTATTGAATTTCATTAGCCACTTTTCTGGCCACTCATGCAGATTATTTAGATCCTCCTGAAGTTCTCTACCATTGTTTTCGTTTTTTACTTTCTTCACAATCTTTGCATCATCTGCAAACATATTCATGAATGAATTTACAGACTCTGGTAGGTCATTTACATATACAAGGAACAAAAGAGGCCCTAAAACTGAACCCTGTGGAACTCCACTACTAACTCTTCTCCATTCAGACACTGAGTGTCTTACTCTAACCCTCTGTTCCCTTCCTTCTAAGTAAGTTTTTATCCATTCCAAAACATTTCCACCTATTCTAGCCATTGATTGCAGCTTCCTAATAAGTCTCCCATGTGGAACAGTGTCAAACGCTTTCTGGAAGTCTAGGAATATGCAATCTGCCCAGCCCTCTCTTTCCTGTAAGATTTGGCTTACCTCATCATAAAATTCTAATAAGTTTGTTACTGTTGATCTACCTTCTCTGAAGCCATGTTGCCTCACTGACAAAAAGTTGAAGGATTCCAAGTGAAGAGAGATATGTTTCATGTGATTACCTAATTGTGATTACCTAATTGTGTTTACGGGAAAGAGCCCAAAGCTCGTATCTTCCCGTCTCCTGATCGGTTCCATTTTTAGACTTAGTGATACTTATCATACCTGTCCTTAAAACTATGGATTGAGGTAGCATTAACTACCTCCTCGCTTAGCGAATTCCAATTATCAACTACTCTTACACTGAAAAAGTATTTCCTTACATCCTGCAAACAAGTTTTCTTCCGAAGCTTCAAACTATGACCTCTAGTTCTAGAGCCAGCCATATCGAAATATCGATCCCTATCCACTCTATCATAACCATGAAGGAATTTAAAGACTGTCACCATATCCCCCCTTACTCTTCTAGCTTCGAGTGATGGCAAGTCTAATTCCCTCAGCCTCTCATCATAACCGAGATTGCGTATTTCTGGCACCAGTTTCGTGGCATGTCTTTGAACTTTTTCAAGCTTAGCTATGTGCTTTTTCAAGTGCGGATTCCAAAAGGGGGCTGCATATTCGAGTTTTGGCCTCACATAGGTTACATAAATATTTCTGAACATTTCCTTGTCCATGTGCCTGAAGGCTACCCTTACATTTGATAAGAATGCATATGCTGCCCTTACTACGCCATTTATATGTATTTCTGGAGACAAATCTGCCAATATGTTTACTCCTAGATCTCTCTCATTTTCTGTCTCCTGAAGTTGTACTCCAGCCACCGAGTAGTCAAGCTTGGGCCTTCTTGCACTTGTACCCATTCTCATTACCTTACATTTTGAGGTATTGAATTTCATTAGCCACTTTTCTGACCACTCATGCAGATTATTTAGATCCTCCTGAAGTTCTCTACCATTGTTCTCGTTTTTTACTTTCTTCACAATCTTTGCATCATCTGCAAACATATTCATGAATGAATTTACAGACTCTGGTAGGTCATTTACATATACAAGGAACAAAAGTGGCCCTAAAACTGAACCCTGTGGAACTCCACTACTAACTCTTCTCCATTCAGACACTGAGTGTCTTACTCTAACCCTCTGTTCCCTTCCTTCTAAGTAAGTTTTTATCCATTCCAAGACATTTCCACCTATTCTAGCCATTGATTGCAGCTTCCTAATAAGTCTCCCATGTGGAACAGTGTCAAACGCTTTCTGGAAGTCTAGGAATATGCAATCTGCCCAGCCCTCTCTTTCCTGTAAGATTTGGCTTACCTCATCATAAAATTCTAATAAGTTTGTTACTGTTGATCTTCCTTCTCTGAAGCCATGTTGCCTCACTGACAAAAAGTTGAAGGATTCCAAGTGAAGAGAGATATGTTTCCTTAGTAGTTTCTCCATAACTTTGCAAACTATGCTGGTCAAGGAAACTGGTCTATAGTTCAGAGCCGTATCCCTCCTTCCCTTTTTGAAGATAGGTATCACATTTGCTTGTTTCCAGCATCTTGGAATCTCCTCCGACTCCAATGACTCCTTAAATATGATACTTAGTGCCACTGATATTGTGTTTGCGCATTTTTTAAGCACATGAGGGGATATGTCATCAGGACCTGTAGCTTTATGAACATCTAAATCCATCAGCGCTTTGCATACCTCTGTGGCTGTAAGGTTGATGTTCTCTAATACCGGCCCTTGAGCTTCTATCACTGCAATCTGAGGGGGTGGGGTATTTTCTACTGTAAATACTGACTGAAACTCCTTGTTCAATTCTTTGCAGATCTCTTCGTCCGTCTCAGTGATGCTTCCATCCGCTCTCTTTAGCCTTAAAACCTGTTCTTTTACCTTCAGTTTTCCTCTGATAAAGCTGTGGAAAAGCTTGGGATTTTCTTTAGCCTTCCTGGTGATGTCCCTCTCATAATCTTTCTCTGCCTCTCTCCTTTTACTTAGGTAGTCATTTCTTGCTCTTTTGTAGGTTTGCCAGGCATTTATGTTTTTTCTCCTCCTATACCTTTTCCAGCATTTGTCTCTCCACTCCTTAGCTCTTTTACACCCATTATCGAACCATTTCTCTCTGGCATGAATTACACCTACTTTGGTGACAGGTATGCAGCAATCTACTATCTTCCCATATTTCTCACAAAAGATGTCATACATTTCTTGTACAGATTTGTTGTAAAATAAGGTTCTCCAGTCAATAACTGCAAAAAGCTCATTCATTTTGATGTAATCTCCTTTCGGATAGTTCCTCCTCATGTCCTCAGTGCCTCTACTCTCAGGAAGAATGTCTTCAATGATATACTCCATCAACAACACACAGTGGTCACTCTTTCCAATTGGTGGTTCATACTCAATATTTTCAATATCCAACACATTATCTGTGAACACCAGATCAAGTAGTGATGGCTCATCCCCACCCCTGGCTCTTGTTGGTTCCATTACATGTTGGTGTAGGAAATTCCCTTGTACGCAATCTAGGAATCTTGCCCCAAAGGAGTCCTCACCACTGTGTGGGTCAAGATTTATCCAATCTATCTCTTTATGATTAAAGTCTCCCATAATCAAAATCCTACATTTTTTCTCCCGCGCCATGTTAACAACTGAGTTTATGACTTCAATCGTACCTATATGACTTTCCTCATAAATTTCAAGCCTGTGTGTGTGTGTGTGTTTATATATATATATTTTATATAGATAGATACGTATATAGATAGACAGATGGATAATCATGAAAATGGAAGACAATAAATCAGATCACAAAAAATTTACATAATACTTCTACTACTACGCCTACTACTACTGCTGCTACTACTACCACTACTACTACTACTACTACTACTACTACTACTACTAATAATAATAATATATATATATATATATATATATATATATATATATATATATATATATATATATATATATATATATATATATATATATATATATATATATATATATATATATATATATATATATATATATATATATATATATATATATATATATATATATATATATATATATATATATATATATATATATATATATATATATATATATATATATATATATATATATATATATATATATATATATATATATATATATATATATATATATATATATATATATATATATATATATATATATATATATATATATATATATGTATATATATATATGTATATATATATATATATATATATATATATATATATATATATATATATATATATATATATATATATATATATATATATATATATATAAAATGTGTTAATTTGACCAAGCAAAAAAAAAAAAATATATATATATATATATATATATATATATATATATATATATATATATATATATATACTCTCGATTTTCCTATATCTATATGGGGTCGCGGTTTCTTATCAGCCTTTTCCACTCTCTCTTGTCCAATGCTTCCTCTCCACTGAGGTCCTTCACTCTCAAGTCATCTCGTATACAGTCATCCCATCTTCTTCGTGGTCTTCCTCTTCCTCTCGATCCTTCCACCTGTAGCTCCATCATCCTTCTAGCAATCCATTCTTCATCTCTCCTCATACAATGTCCATACCACTGAAGCCTTCTTTCTTGCATCTTCTTTCCAACCTGTGTCACCTTGGCTGTCCTTCTGATTCTCTCGTCCCCGATACTATCCCTCCTCGTCTTATTCAACATCCATCTCACCATTCTCATCTCTGCCACTTCCATCTTTCTTTCTTGTGTTTTCTTAACAGGCCACGTCTCCGAGCCATATATCATCGCTGGCCTTACTACTGCACGATATATCAAGCCTTTCACTCTTGCACTAACCTTTCTATCACATATCAGTCCAGAGCATTTCCTCCAATTTTTCCATCCTGCTTGTATCCTCCCATTTATTTCTCCATCCAGTTCACCATCTTGCGACAGATTTGAGCCCAAGTACCTGAAAGCCTCCACCTTCTTTAACCTCTCCTGTGCTAAGTGCAATTGGCTGTCGTCATCTTGTTCTCCCATCTGCATATATACTGTTTTGTCCCGGCTTATCTTTAACCCTTTACTTTCCAATTTGTCCCTCCACCTGTTCAACTTCTCCTCAACTTTCTCTCTGGTCTCCGCCACCAAGACTATATCATCGGCAAATAACATAGTCCATGGGGCCTCCTCCAGTACGTCCCTCACTATCACATCCATGACCAGGTTGAAAAGGTATGGACTCAATGCCGACCCCTGATGTAGTCCAACTGTCACTGGGAACTTGTCCGTCACCCCTACCGCTGTCCTCACTTGTGTGTATACATCTCTGTACATATCCTGACACACCCTCACATACTTTTCTGGCACTCCTTTCTCCCTCATGCACCTCCAAACTTCCTCCCTTGGTACTCGATTGTAAGCTTTTTCCAAGTCAATAAAAACCAGATATAATCCCTTCCGTTTCTCTCTGTACTTCTCCATTAACTGTCTCAATGCAAAGATGGCATCCGTTGTACTCCTTCCTGGCATAAATCCAAACTGAGTTTCCATTATTTCCGTACATTCTCTCAGTCTTTTTTCCATTACTCTTTCATATACCTTCATAGTATGGCTCATAAAGTTAATCCCTCTATACTTTTCACAGTCCTGAATGTCCCCTTCCTCTTTGTAAATTGGTACCAGGGTACTTTCTCTCCATTCATTTGGTATTCTTTCACTATCAAATGCTTGGCAAATGATCTTGTACACGATCTCGACTCCCAGGTCGCCCAACGCTTTCCAAGCCTCAACAGGTATCTCATCTGGTCCAATTGCTTTCCCATTCTTCATTCTTCCAATTGCTTTCTTCACCTCTTGCACCCTAATATCTTCCACCTTCACCTCATTTGGCTGTCCATACTCTACAATTTGCCTTGGGTTTTCTACATTTAGCAATGTCTCAAAATACCTCTTCCACCTCTGTTTGATATCCTGCTCTTCACACAAAACTCTTCCCTGTTCATCTTTAATTTGCTTCACATGTACCAAGTCTTTAGTACCCTTAATCCTCTGCTTTGCTATACTGTACACTTTCTTTTGTCCATGTTTAGTGTCCAGATCTTCATAAATATTTTGTAGGGTCTCTGCTTTTGCTACTGCTACTGCCCTCTTAGCATTTTTCTTTGCCACTTTGTACTGTTCTTGATCTTCTGCATTTCCCGTTGCATCGTACCTTTTCTTTGCCACCCTTTTCATGTGAATCTTAGCCTGTACCTCTGGTGTCCACCACCAGTTTTCTTTATCTTGCAATGTGCTCTTTCCTGATGTTTTTCCCAGCTCTTGTTCTCCAACCTCTCTCACAATTCTTCCAACGTCATCCCAGCCTCTGTCTTTCACATTTGTTGCCCATTTTTGTCTTACTGACTCCCTAAAGGCTAATTTACTTTCCTCCTCCTTTATCTTCCACCATTTTGTTTTCACCATCTTTTGCACTCTTCTTCTTATCCTTCCAACTAATGTAAAGTCTGTTACCACCAGCCTATGCTGAGGAGCCACACTTTCTCCTCTGATTACTTTGCAATTTATGATATCCTTTTTATCCTTCCTCCTATACAAGAACAGGTCAATCTGGCTTTCTCTATATCCACTTCTGTAGGTGAACATCTGTGCTTCCCTTTTCTCAAACAAGGTGTTAACAATGGCCAGGTCAAATGCCATTGCAAAATCAATTATCTGTTCTCCTTCTTCATTTCTTTCTCCCACTCCCCATCCTCCATGCACTCTCTCAATGTTTGCATTGTCTTGTCCTATGTGGCCATTTAGATCACCTCCCAGCACTATCCTCTCATTTTCTGGTACTGCCCTTATCAAGCTGGCCATCTGTCTCCAGAACTTCTCCTTTTCTTCTGCTGGGCATCCTCTTTGTGGGGCATAGGCTGATATAACACTGATTGTCATTCCGTGGTCTGTCACTTTTACTTTAATAATTCTGTCATTCAATCTCATAACTTCTATAACACTTTCTTGCCATCTCCTGTTCAGTATCACTCCTACACCATTCCTACCTCCTGCATCTTCTCCACTGTATATCAATTTATATTCTTTCCCAAGTGGCTTTGTTTTATTTCCTCTCAACCTCGTCTCTTGTATACAGCAGATCTCTACCCTCCTTCTTTCCAGCATGTCTGCCAATTCTCTTCCTCTCCCTGTCATGCTTCCTACATTGATGGATCCAATCCTCAACTTCATTGTCTGAGCTCTCTTCTTTAGTCGCGCCCGTCCTTGAAATGGTAATCTTCAACTGCTAGTCTGATAGGACACATATGTAGTATCAGTAGCCAACATCGTCTCAACTGAATTATCTGGCTTTACAACGATTATATCATTGCCAATTCCTTCCACCTTTACGTTCGATACTTCTGGATGGTCGACAATCGTTGATGGAAGGTCAGATGGTGAAGGCTCTGAGAGGAGAGACGACATCTGCAAAGGATGAGTCGTATTCAGATTCCCTTATACTTAGGTAATACTACCACAGCGTTATTCTGAATGACATAAAAGTCGACTAAATGTGGCAGAGTATCCCTTACTTTACATTTTCACCTGCACGGCCAAGGTTTTGCTTTGACTCGGCTCCCCTAATAAGGAGAACTGCAGACCTAATTGTGCTCACGAGAAAAAGCTCTATGCCCCTAACTCCTTGTCTCATGGTCAGTTTTATTATTACCCACTAACACTTATAGTGTCTATCTTTAAGACTATGAATGCCTTTAGTATTTACTGTTTCTTCAATTAGTTAATTCCAGTCATCCTCTATCATATCACTATAAAATGTAATAAATGTTAATGGACAAATTGACAGACAAGATCAGACAGGAGTCGCTATGGAGTATGATGTTTGTGGATGGCACTGTGATCTGTAGCATGAGCAGGGAACTAGTTGAAGCAAGCCTGGGAAGGGAGAAGTATGCACTAGAGAAAAGGGGAATGAAAGTCAGCAAGAGCAAGAAAGAGTATATGTGTGTGTGAATAAGGTGGAGTGGTGAGGTTGCAAACCATGGAAAGTTAGCAGTAGATGAGTTAAAGTATTTGGGGTCAACTATTCAAAGGCAGGATAAAGTGCGTGAAGATAAGTAACACAAGTGATATATGACAAAAGGAAAGTGAAAGGTAAAGTTTGTAAGATGGTAGTAAGATCAGCTATGTTGTATGGGTTGGAGACTGTCCCACTGACAAAAAGACAGGAAGCAGAGCTGGAAATGACAGAGATGAAAATGTTGCACTTTTCTTTTGACATGGCAAGGATGAACAGGATATAGAATGAGAACATAAGAGGGACAGCACAGGTAAAATGGTTTGGGGATATGGTGAGAGAGGCAACCGAGATAGCTTAGGTGTATCCTGGGGATGGATGACGGGTACGTTAGTAAAATACACAGAGAATGGAGGTGCAAGGCAGGAGGGGAAGAAGTAACCCAAGGAGGAGGCTTACAAGTGTGGTGAGGGAGGACATAAAGTTTGTGACATGATGGAGGAGGACGCAGGAGATAGTGATGTGGAGATGACTGATCCAATGTTGCGACCCCTGATGGGTGAAGCCGAAAGATTTTATAATTACACCAAGAAAATACTTCCTTACATCCTGCAAAGAAGTTTTCATGCGAATCTTCAAACTATGACTTCTAGTTCTAGAGCCACCCTTAAGAAAATATCGTTCCCTGTCCACTCTGTCAAAATCCTGAAGGAATTTAAAAAGCCTGTACTATATCCCCTGTTTCTTCTAGCTTTGAGTGATGTTAAGTCTAG
>JAXCGZ010015831.1:42500-44008 GCA_037179515.1 Halocaridina rubra | reverse complement strand
TATATATATATATATATATATATATAATTAATTCAGGACCCGGGACGAAACAAATCTCTCAGATACGTTGGATGTTTACAAAATCAAAAAGTGAAGGTGCATTTTTCCCGGTCTGCTCAGAGCACGCATATGCCGCGACCTTTCCGAATACCACATTTATTTTTTCGTGATTAAAGAAGGAAGAAAGAAAATATTGAATGAAATAAAAAAATTAGGTGGAATGCTTGTGTATGAAACGAACAATTCGAATGCATTTCCGCCATCGTATGTAACTAAAGTCTTTCATGTTAGATACAGAAGAGTTTTGTTTGAGGTTTGAAGTACCGAAATTGTTTAAAATAAAGAAAACTCTTCGGTAACATTTTCGAGAGCATATTGGTTCTTTCATGCTTTTTCTGGAAATATATGAGAGAGATATAGACAGCAAATGAGAGAGAGAGAGAGAGAGAGAGAGAGGAAGTAAGACAGAAACAGTAAGAATATAAAATATATATATATATATATATATATATATATATATATATATATATATATATATATGTGTGTGTGTGTGTGTGTGTGTGTGTGTGTGTGTGTGTGTGTGTGTGTGTGTGTGTGTGTGTGTGTGTGTGTGTGCTTGTGTGTATGTATGCTTATTTGTGTGCGTGTGCTTGTGTGTGTGTATTATTACGTGCATGTATGTACGAGTACATATATATATATATATATATATATATATATATATATATATATATATATATATATATATATATATATATATATATATATATATGTAACAGTGCATATATAACCGAAATCCTCCAAGCCTTCCTCACTTAAGAAACACTTGGCCATAATTTCCAAAAGAAAGATTGTCTGTATATATACCTTCTTTTGTAAATTTATGATGTTCTTTAGGTGTGTGAAGCATTCTTACGCTTCACACGACAGATATGAGTATGTTCGAAGAAGGATTTACGATGTAGCCAACTTCGTAGAAGGAAAAATAGGTAAAGGAAGAGGTTCTCCATTTGCCCTCATCTCTATTCTATCGCATTATCTCTCAACTCTCTCTACTTTTTATATGCCTCTTTTTTTTATATTTCTTTTCATTCTGTTATTTTTTTTCCTTTGGGCCTACCCATTCACAACCAAAAAAAGAAACAGAAATGAGTTATAAATCTCTTAAGACAGCAGCAGAGAAATGGAGAATTTTGAAATCAAATATTTTTCCCTCAAATTTTTAACCCACAAAAATTCTTTATTGCTACACAACTCAAGTTTTATTGCGTTCATACCCACAGAGATGAATTATTTGGAAGAAATGACACCTTTTAATGCTGATTTGTATATGCGGAAACTTTCATAAAGGTCATCTTAACACATATAGAACTATGACGATTTAAATAACTCTCAACATAGTCTAAATAACAATAAACTATAAAAAAAATAAGTCTTTCAATAGCTAGAGCTCTCCTCTGTAAATGCTGAAAACATAAATGATATTTTATTGACGAGGATTTGATATC
>JAXCGZ010015831.1:27500-40000 GCA_037179515.1 Halocaridina rubra | reverse complement strand
TGTTTTGTGTGTTTATATATATTGGAGTGTTTGAGTGTGCGTGTGTGTGTGATTACCTAATTGATTACCTAATTGTGATTACCTAATTGTGTTTACGGGAAAGCGCCCAGAGCTCGTATCTTCCCGTCTCCTGATCGGTTCCATTTTATACTTAGTCATACTTATCATACCTGTCCTTAAAACTATGGATTGAGATAGCATTAACTTCCTCCTCGCTTAGCGAACTCCAATTATCAACTACTCTTACACTGAAAAAGTATTTTCTTACATCCTGCAAAGAAGTTTTCTTACCAAGCTTCAAACTATGACCTCTAGTTCTAGAGCCAGTCATATCAAAATATCGATCCCTATCCACTCTATCATAACCATGACGGAATTTAAAGACCGTCACCATATCCCCCCTCACTCTTCTAGCTTCGAGTGATGGTAAGTCTAATTTCCTCAGCCTCTCATCATAACTGAGATTGCGTATTTCTGGCACCAGTTTCGTGGCATGTCTTTGAACTTTTTCAAGCTTAGCTATGTGCTTTTTCAAGTGCGGATTCCAAAAGGGGGCTGCATATTCGAGTTTTGGCCTCACATAGGTTACATAAATATTTCTGAACATTTCCTTGTCCATGTGCCTGAAGGCTACCCTTACATTTGATAAGAATGCATATGCTGCCCTTACTATGCCATTTATATGTATTTCTGGAGACAAATCTGCCAGTATGTTTACTCCTAGATCTCTCTCATTTTCTGTCTCTTGAAGTTGTACTCCAGCCACCGAGTAGTCAAGCTTGGGCCTTCTTGCACTTGTACCCATTCTCATTACCTTACATTTTGAAGTATTGAATTTCATTAGCCACTTTTCTGACCACTCATGCAGATTATTTAGATCCTCCTGAAGTTCTCTACCATTGTTCTCGTTTTTTACTTTCTTCACAATCTTTGCATCATCTGCAAACATATTCAAGAATGAATTTACAGACTCTGGTAGGTCATTTACATATACAAGGAACAAAAGTGGCCCTAAAACTGAACCCTGTGGAACTCCACTACTAACTCTTCTCCATTCAGACACTGAGTGTCTTACTTTAACCCTCTGTTCCCTTCCTTCTAAGTAAGTTTTTATCCATTCCAAAACATTTCCACCTATTCTAGCCATTGATTGCAGCTTCCTAATAAGTCTCCCATGTGGAACAGTGTCAAACGCTTTCTGGAAGTCTAGGAATATGCAATCTGCCCAGCCCTCTCTTTCCTGTAAGATTTGGCTTACCTCATCATAAAATTCTAATAAGTTTGTTACTGTTGATCTACCTTCTCTGAAGCCATGTTGCCTCATTGACAAAAAGTTGAAGGATTCCAAGTGAAGAGAGATATGTTTCCTTAGTAGTTTCTCCATAACTTTGCAAACAATGCTGGTCAAGGAAACTGGTCTATAGTTCAGAGCCGTATCCCTCCTTCCCTTTTTGAAGATAGGTATCACATTTGCTTGTTTCCAGCATCTTGGAATCTCCCCTGCCTCCAGTGACTTTTTAAATATGATACTTAGTGCCACTGATATTGAGTTTGCGCATTTTTTAAGCACATGAGGGGATATGTCATCAGGACCTGTAGCTTTATGAACATCTAAATCCATCAGCGCTTTGCATACCTCTGTGGCTGTAAGGTTGATGTTCTCTAATACCGGCCCTTGAGCATCTATCACTGCAATCTGAGGGGGTGGGGTATTTTCTACTGTAAATACTGACTAAAACTCCTTGCTCAGTTCTTTGCAGATCTCTTCATCCGTCTCAGTGATGCTTCCATCCGCTCTCTTTAGCCTTAAAACCTGTTCTTTTACCTTCAGTTTTCCTCTGATAAAGCTGTGGAAAAGCTTGGGATTTTCTTTAGCCTTCCTGGTGATGTCCCTCTCATAGTCTCTCTCTGCCTCTCTCCTTTTACTTAGGTAGTCATTTCTTGCTCTTTTGTAGGTTTGCCAGGCATTTATGTTTTTTCTCCTCCTATACCTTTTCCAGCATATGTCTCTCCACTCCTTAGCTCTTTTACACCCATTATCGAACCATTTCTCTCTGGCATGAATTACACCTACTTTGGTGACAGGTATGCAGCAATCTACTATCTTCCCATATTTCTCACAAAAGATGTCATACATTTCTTGTACAGATTTGTTGTAAAATAAGGTTCTCCAGTCAAGAACTGCAAAAAGCTCATTCATTTTGATGTAATCTCCTTTCCGATAGTTCCTCCTCATTTCCTCAGTGCCTCTACTCTCAGGAAGAATATCTTCAATGATATACTCCATCAACAACACACAGTGGTCACTCTTTCCAATTGGTGGTACATACTCAATTTTTTCAATATCCAACACATTATCTGTGAACACTAGATCAAGTAGTGATGGCTCATCCCCACCCCTTGCCCTTGTTGGTTCCATTACATGTTGGTGTAGGAAATTCCCTTGTACGCAATCTAGGAATCTTGCCCCGAATGAGTCCTCACCACTGTGTGGGTCAAGATTTATCCAATCTATCTCTTTATGATTAAAGTCTCCCATAATCAAAATCCTACATATTTTTTCCCGTGCCATGTTAACAACTGAGTTTATGACTTCAATAGTACCAATATGACTTTCCTCAGAAACTTCAAGCCTATTTTGGTTCCTTGGTGGGTTGCATACAACAGTTATTATAATGCTCTCTGACACAGTATTTATGCGAGCAACAAGAAATTCCTTGAACTCACTTTCTATAGCCAAGTTTATTTCTTCAACTTGAATCCTTTCACTTATGAGCAGTGCTATCCCTCCACCAGTCCTCTCAGATCTTTCAACCCTTAGTATTCTGAAGCCCTTAGGAAAAACTGTGACACTGTTTATGTCCTCACTCAACTTAGTCTCTGTAATTGCTACTATATCTGCCTTACTGTTGTGAATCCTATCTTTTAATTCTACTGCCTTACCAGCTAATCCATCAGCATTTGTGTATAACAATCTTAATGGGGCCCCATCCCCTGATCTTCTGTCATTATCTTCTTTATCTCCTCTTTGTCTGGAGAACTCTGTAATGAAAATTTGTCTTCTCTTCTTCATTTCTTTCATCATTTAACCTTCTTGCCTCTTGCAACAAGTTTTTGATCTTTCCCATCTCTTCCTGTGTTCTGTATCGTCTAATGAACACTTCTTTGCATTCTTGAAGGTCTTTTAGACTTTTTTTTCTCAACAATATTTCCCTACATGTTTCCCCTCTCTCAAAGGTTACTTTTGTTGGTCTCGGCTTTCCTTCCCTCGAATATTTACCTAGTTGGTGTATGTTTACAATATCCTCAGGACCACATACTACTCCAAGCTTTCTTATCAGGTCTACAACCCTAGCTTTATTTTCTTCAAGTCTCCCCTGCCATGTTGGCTCCTGGGATTCGCTTATGCCTGAGATTACCACTGTCTTCTCCTTATCAAGTGCCTGTCTGATGAGTGGGTTTGCCCTTTCCATCACAACGTCTTTCATTTTTTCGATTACTGTCTCTTTATAGTCAACTGTTTGTATGTTTTCCAGTGCCACCACCTTTACAGCCTCTTTTACTGCCACATTCCCCTTTAGTGCATCAGCAAAGGAAGTTTTCATGGCATCATTTTCCATATTCAGCTCCTGGAACTCTTTTCTGAACTGTTCAATGTTTTCCTTAATCTGGACATTCCATGCAGCAATCTCGTCTCTCTCAGAAGAGAGCAGTGAACTAACATCTAATTCCTTTAGGTTGTCATTCAGCTGTTTGTTTTTATCTTCTTGTTTAGAAATTCTAGATTCTAGTTGACTCTTTTCCCCTTCCAGCTTCTTTATTCTTTTTTCTAGTTCCTTTCTCTCCTGCCCTTGTGCTTTATTTGCTTCCTCCAAAGATCTTGCTCTCTGAGTGTTTCATTCTCTTTCATTTCTCCATCCATATTCCGAATTTTTTCATCAAGGCTTATAACCATTGCCTTTAAATTCTTGATTTTCTGTTTAAGTCTCCTAATGGCTACCCCTCCTACCGACCCATGGATGGGGGAGGTTTGGGACAGAGATGGCCTCATTTTTATGTTCTCCCTCTCACAGAATATAGAAAGAAGAATAGAAAGTGGAAAAAAAAAGAAAAACTTTTATTTAAGCTTCACACAGAATTTTTATATCTCCATATAAGTGCTATTTAGTGACTCAAATTATCTCTTTTCTGGTAACACACATCTTAACTTAAAAACTTGACCATGGTAATTTAAGGATAAAAAGAAAAAGAAAAAAAGAAGAAAAAAAAATGCAACAAAACAAGAGTCAAACCTGAAGGAAAATTCTAATTTGTGTCTGAGGAGGCACCCACCTGTTTCTGCTATATATTCTTCCTAACTGATAAACTCACTTGCTAACCAAGATATGTTATCACAGGATTAGACTTTACATTTAACTCAATATATATACAAAATAAAAAAAATAGTAAAAGAGAAAGCTAAAAGAAAAGCAAAAAAATGAAGAAAATAAGACAGCTGTACTACTTGGCAACTTAACTCAGTACTGTTGACAGGTGGATATTTGGTATTTGGTATTTATTTAATTATTCAATTATTTCGGGTATCAAACTAACTAACAAGTTAATATAAATGGGAAGGATACTGATTTTAACAATATATGGAACCACAGGATCAGGTAAACGGCTTAAGAGCTTTCCCCAGTTTACACAAAAAATTAGGTAATGTGATGTGATGGCTTCACCTCTGACAACTCTTCTAAATTTCCTTCGAGGCAGAACTGGACAGCAGCTTCTCTCTCCCCTCACGAAAATGTTCTCAATTTTTTTCCTTTAATATTTTGGACAGTCTCGTCATACAACAAATATAAGTTTTGTACTCACAATACTCTGCAGGATTTCAGATTTATGGAAATTATGGTAAAGTTTTCCACTAAGCACTTAGTCACTCAAAAACACAAGTAAAAATTTAAGAGAAGCAGTTGCGTGGCCCACGTGTGTGTGTGTGTATGTGCGTGCGTGTGCTTGTGTATATATTTATATATATATATATATATATATATATATATATATATATATATATATATATATATATATATATATATATATATATATATATATATATATATATATATATATATATATATATATATATATATGTATATACATATATGTATATATATATATATATATATATATATATATATATATATATATATATATATATATATATATATATATATATATATATATATATATATATATATATATATATATATATATATATATATATATATATATATATATATATATATATATATATATATATATATATATATATATGTGTGTGTGTGTGTATATACATATATGTATATATATATATATATATATATATATATATATATATATATATATATATATATATATATATATATATATATATATATATAATCAATTAGATATGCAACAGTGCTTCAGTTTTCTTGATATACTGTAAAGTTAGGTGATATAACAAGAATTTCTATTTCTATGAAATATAAAAGCAGAAAAGTTAACCTGTTTATTTTGTTAAAATCTCTCTCTCTCTCTCTCTCTCTCTCTCTCTCTCTCTCTCTCTCTCTCTCTCTCTCTCTCTCTCTCTCTCTCTCTCTCTCTCTCTCTCTCTCTCTCTCTCTCTCTCTCTCTCTCTCTCTCTCTCTCTCTCTCTCTCTCTCTCTCTCTCTCTCTCTCTCTCTCTCTCTCTCTCCTCTCTCTCTCTCTCTCTCTCTCTCTCCATATGGCGATTATTTCTAGGTGACTGTTATGCTTAGCTTTACTGCGTGAGTTTCAGTGGAAGATAAATACACTGCAAATGAAATCTAAAGATCAATGGAATATTATATAAGAAACGTAATCGCCTACAGTACATGCATTCACCGCTTACTGAATATAAATTTCGGTTATGGAGTTTTTATCTTTATTAACAGGATTCATTTAGAGGTTTTTTTCCCCTATTGGAGAGAGAATTCAGTTGTAAATTCAGCTCAATAAATGAGGTCTTCTTTAAATGTTTGTTATATATTCTGTACTGCAATATTCAAGCTGAAACTACCCTTTTCACTGAAGTGAAAAAGTATCATAGTTATTTTTTTTAGTTTTTCGTCAAAAGTTCCAGTCAGCATTAGTGAAAGTTATAATTACTGCACCCAGTGATTCACGGGACAAAAATTTAACATACATACATACATACATACATACATACATACATACATACATACATACATACATACATACATACATACATACATACATACATACATACATACATACATACATACATACATACATGCATGCATGCATGCATGAATACATACATACATACATACATACATACATACATACATACATACATACATACATACATACATACATACATACATACATACATACATACATACATACATACATACATACATACATACATACATACATACATACATACATACATGCATACTTACATGCATGCATACATACATACATACATACATACATACATACATACATACATACATGCATGCATACATACATACATACATACATACATACATACATACATACGTACGTACGTACGTACGTACGTACGTACGTACGTACGTACGTACGTACATACATACATACATACATACATACATACATACATACATACATACATACATACATACATACATACATACATACATACATACATACATACATACATACATACATACATACATACATACATACATACATACATACATACATATGAGTGAATGCATTTCAAGTAACGAAAAGTGCGTTAAAATTCATGCATCTTTTCAATGTTGCTCGAGATTTTATGGCGAACCATTGTCATCTTGTTTTATTGTAATACTATCACCGTACTTTGTGGATTGCATTCAAAATATGGTAATATGTTTCAAGTTTTCTGAGAAAGATGCGTCGTTCTTAGACTTTTTTCTAAGAAGTATTAATTTTTTTTCAAGATAACATTGATTTTCTTTTCTACAAAGAAACATGAAACAAAAGAAAAAATGGGAAGTACTTTTGTTTCTGTGACCTACAACTATGTAGAGAATGTGACTGACCGAAATGGTTGAAGTGAATAAATTAATGCCAGACAAATTAATAAGCTGCTAAGCCATCTTTCAAATAAAAAACCGACAATGTGCTTTAAAAAAGCTGTTGATGATAGTTCACAAATACAGTTACAAACAACTTAACCCACTTACTGTATTCTACACAAAGATTTGTTTTGTAATATTTAACTAACCAAAACCTGTTCCTCGTTCATAGATTATAGGATACGAAATTTCATCATTCTTGACAACAATTAAAAGTAAAACCATTAAAGAAAAGAAAATTTATACACGTTAATATGCAAAGAGGAAATGCTGGAATATATTACACTGTCTTCCTAGTCACATAAATCTTCATACTTTCACTCTCTCTTTCTATTTTATTCAATTTTCCCTGAGTGTCGATGTTAAATAGATTAAAGGGTACTTCCTCTGATTGAATCTCTCACAGAAAAAGAACAAGTTAGCTCTGTTTACCTCGAGGCATATACACAAGTAAGTATTCTTAAGATTAATGGATTAAGTTCAAGGTGAATATTCTCAGATATTCTGATAGTAGTAGGTATGCTCATGGCACCAGCCGGCTGTTGCAGTTATACAAGCGAAGGTATTTCGGACTTAGCTATATTTCTGTTTCTCTTTGTTTTCTTCGTGCCCAGGCCCGATGAGGGTAGATTTTTTTTTCTTTTTTTGGGGGGGGCCCATCCTGGTGTCACAATCATAAAAAAAAAAACTGTCCAAGCCAGCTCTATGTTAAGCATTCCGTCATTCACGGTTCTTTTACTATGCCTACATTATCACCGAATATTCTGGCGTATTCGTTACATCTCTTACTATCCCAGTACATTTGACGAGTCTCAACACACCTCCATCTCTTTTATCTTTATTTTCTTTTTCTGATCTCTGCTACAGATAAGGAAGGTTCAAGATTTATGCTTTCCCGTACCCGGCATAGAGGGGTGTTAAGAATCTCCGAAGATCTTTTTGACTCCACTATTGCCTTGAGGGTAGACACGCTTGGTGGTAGTAATAGTTCTATCTGCTTCTTTCACTTTACACATTTCTAACATCCGGGATCTGAACTTTAAACTTTCGTCTGTGATAAAGGACTTGGGTACATCCATCCCTAACCTCCTTCTTCTTTTCGAAACCCATTTGTCTAGCCGTGCATTCCATAACCCATATCAGATCTCTCAAATTAATCAGTATTCTCGTTAGCATTCGAATAAAAAGTAAATTATAAAAATTTCTTTATTTCCACAAAATATGCAGTGAGTATTCATAAAATATATATACACACAATGCAAGCAACATCATGAATAACTATCACAACACCTTAGGGTAAATTTTACAGTATTAGAGCGTGCAGATTAATACATTGATATTTACAGCTATTGTATAAATGTTCCCTCAACTTCTATTTGATTTTTTATGATGTTTCTGTTTCATATATGTCCTCTGGTAAACTGTTCCACAAATTGGGGCCACTGACAGACAGGTCTGCTATTTTTGTTCTTGTTCTTCGAATCACGAGATTTTGTGATTGTCGAGTATTTTTTTCCACAGAACTGCTAACGGTATTAATCTGCATAAACCATTTAGGTATGACACCTCTTATTAACTGATACATAAATATCACCACTTTGAATTTGATTTGGTCTTCTACTTTAAGCCATTTTAGCCCACTTAAAAATGGAGTTCCAGGCCAAACTATTTGTCATGACCAACAGCGATTTTAGCAGCAAAATTTTTAATCTTTAGGACCTTGAGAAAGGTGAGGTCGGTGCCTACTATAATATAAATATTCCTATTGCAAGATTCGTAAACCTTGAATCTCCTAACTTTGATATTCTCTGGCTAAAAATCTATCTCTCAACATCAACTATATTACTTTACTTCTTCTAGTGCTCTGCTAACTCCACTGATTTTGTGTCCTTCGAATATCTGTCCTATTGCCATGAGTCCTTGGTATATTCTCACCCATATGCTGAAGTTCTGTACACTAGAGACTTCATGTACACCGCTATGAGTGGCTTCATTCCTCTCATACTGATGTAGGAGGAAGCTAAACCCTTGCTTTCTCTGTTATACATGATCTGGAGAAGATTATAAAACATCGCACGCGTCTCGAACGCCATGACCTTGCAGCTAACATTATTGAACAGTTTTTTTTTACTTCAAATTCAACAAACTATTCATATTTACTGCTTTCTCTTCTTGGTAACTCTGATCACTCGTTGATCTCAGTTTCTTCCATTTTCACTCCCTCTATAAATTCCTTCCAAGGGATAACTACTGTTTTAGTACCCACAACCCTTAACAGGTAGTCCTAAAAGTTGCTAGTATTAGAACCTCAGGAATGGGGCATTAATATCCTCCTCTATCAAAGCTTTTCTCCCCAAAATCCTTGTTCTGACCGTGCCTACTCCATGGCCGTTCAGGACAGGGATTGGGGATACCAGTCGTACTAAGCATCTCCTTCTGATTTAACCAGCTCTACTCTTATTATGGCCAGGAATCACTGTACTGATCGGATTTGTCATTCGAAATCTTCCTAATTGTGAACGAAAGTTAATGACTTAAACTCTTCTCTTACTGATAAATATTTCTAGTCCTTAGCCAAAAACCTCTCCACAAACATCTGTAACTCAAGTTTCCCCCCTCTCATTCGCCCTGATGGTTCTATAGCTTACTCTCTTACTGACAAAGCCACATTATATGGCTCTCATATTTCTGCTAACTCTTCTGCAAGCGATTCCATTGCACCTGACCCTCGTACTTTACCCCTCTCTAACCCTATGCCCTCCTCTGTTCTTTCATCATGCAAAGTCCATAAGGCTCTTCGCACTCAGAAGACGAATCCAGCATCCGGACCCGACGGTATTTCTGCAAGGTTCTTTAAGTATCTTTGCAGATGAACTGGCTTCAGTGCTTTGATGCCTTTTTTGCCTTGTTCTCTCGACCTGAATATATCCTTTATCAAGGAAACACACTCTAGTTCAGTCTATTTCCAAGAGGAGTGACTATTTTATTCGTTCTAACTACCGACATATTGTCCTAACATCTGCCTTTGCTAGAGTATTCAAAACATTTTTTTATTCTCACATTCTTAAACATCATGAATCTAACTCGTTTATTTTCGAACACCAGTACGGCTTCCGCAAGGCAAATCCACTGGCGATCTCCTATGAAGAACCATGATGAATTCTTTGTCGTCGCCCATGATGTCTCTTAGGCTTTTGACAGAGTATGGCTAAAGGCTCTATTGGCCAGACTTCCAACTTATTGGTTCCCCTTCTCTCTGCTTCTCTGATATCCAGTTTTCTCACTGCTCAGTTTATAGTAGTGGTGGTTGACGGCGCAATATCTAGCTCATTACAACTACCAGTGGTGTTTCACAGTGCTCTACTCTTGCACCTACTCTGTTCCTTCTTTTCATCAACGAATTCTCTAGTCCCAATATTCCCCTCTTCTCCACGCCTTTTCTGACGATTCTACCCTTAAGTTTTCCTCTACCTTCTTTTCACAACCTTCATTTCCCTCAATTCTATTAACCCATGAGGAATTTAGATAGCCAATAGCTTGTTTTAAATGAGTCACATATTCAAAATTTCTAAAATTGCATCTAAAAAAATTGGGAGTTCCTTTTCGTTTTCGTCATTGCTTTTCCTTTTTTCAGTTATTTTGAATATATAAAGGTCATATATGTCCCGGCTTAGAATACTGCTTTCAAAGTTGGGGTACTTCATCTTATACTTATCTCCTTGGTAGGGTTGAATCTAAGGCAATCATGCTTAGTAGTGACCCTTCTCTTACTTCTAATCAGAATTCTCCTCTCTTTGCAGTATGGTATCATCTCTTTCTCATTTCTACCTTTACTACTTCCATCCCTGTTCTGATGAGTCTGCGTGTTCCATTCCTATTTCGCTGCAGAGGCCGTGTAACATTCTCTATGAGACCCCATCTTGCAGGTACTGCGTGAAAATTTGTAGTTTGAGAATTGATCGATATAGTTAGTGACTGGTTCTTCCCTTTCATCTCTAAACTCTGGAACTCTCTTCCTCTTTCTGCTTTCAAAAAGCTGTGCTATCGTCATATCAGGGTTTAAACTGCCATAGTTCTTTGTCTTCATCCCCTCGACTGTTCTTGCCGCCTGTCCTTTTTCTATTATTTTTCGTTCTCTTATTTCTGCCTTGTCCATAAGTTTATGCTTTTTTCTTCCTTTCATTGTGTTCTTGATGCCCGGGCCCGATGAGGGCAGTTTTCTTGTCTGTCCCGGTGTCACACTCATAAGAAATTATTTTCTTTTTCCGTTTTTACAGGAAACCATAATTGAAATGAAATGTGTGTGTGTGTATGTGCGTGTGTGTGCGTGTGTGTGTGTGTTTGTGTGAGAGAGAGAGAGAGAGAGAGAGAGAGAGAGAGAGAGAGAGAGAGAGAGAGAGAGAGAGAGAGAGTTACATTTTTTATTAATATGTTCGTGTTTATGACCAATATATTTCAGCAGCTTTAAGCACATTTTCAAAAATGATGTTATCAGCAAAACACTTCTGAATATGAATAAGCATAATAAACAACACAGTTCAAACTAACAATAAGAAAGTTAGCACATCAGAGCCTTTCTAAAACGAGGTTTAGAAAACAGCAGTAATTATAATGGCCTTCAATGTTCTTGTGTGCAATACCAGAATATAAAAAAAAATAATTTTATCATGCTTTAAACAATGTATTTATCACTCACAAGCAAATAAAATGTGTACTATTTATGCATATTTCTAATATTCACGATTCATTGAAATGCATAAGAAAATAATGATAAACAACATTAGAGTTGCTGAGATTTGTTAATTATATTATTCTCAGTAAATATGCAGTTACATTTTTTGATTTTGGAATATATAATAATTTTATGACTTTTTATAAAGATCGTGTGCACTGAGTCTTTTTTTCTTTAGAATAAGTTATTAATCATTTTTACGTAACATTCCTGCAACTTATAAATGTAGTCACCGTGACTCAAGCGGTAGCGTCCGCGACTTTGAGGCGACAGGTCGAGGGTTCGCGCCCCGTTACGGTCTGAGGTTAGCAAGGGCATGCACTCAGGGTAATGATTACATCTGCCAAAACAATTCCTTTGCAGGAAGGCAACCGTCCTAGTCTTTGGTAGAAAAGGGATTCCATGACGTAAAACCGGAACAACCTGCAATTTGTAGATATGAAATAAAATAAAAATATTTTTCAAGTAATTGGATTTTATTTTAGTAAGATTTTTTTAAATTTATTTCGTAGGTAACATAAATACTTAAATAAGTAAGTTATCATATTTATCAATATAAATTCATTATTAGCACCATATAATAAAATAACTAAAATTAATATTTCTTTTCCTCGAATTCCTAGACTTTCTAATTTTAATAGAGTATCTTA
>JAXCGZ010015831.1:5000-10000 GCA_037179515.1 Halocaridina rubra | reverse complement strand
TAAGACCAGCTGACTTGGCCACGGATATTATAAAAAAAAAGGAATGAAAATTTGAAGGATTCCATAGAAATTAATCCCTAAACGTGCTGAAGGTTTGATGTTAGAGATTCGTTCTTGACTTGAGGATAGAACATGGACTTGAATATATGAACTCTGATTTACGTTTTACTGTAACGTTGATATGCACATTATAAATGAATCTATTGTCTATTTTTGGTGCTCTGATGGAAACGAGTATTCAATCTTTTTTTTCTTTAAATTATTATTTATGGCTTTAAATCACAAGAATACGTTAATATCAACCTGTTTATAGGTAAAGATGTAAGATATCTATGATTGAATGAACAATAGATATCATCAATAAGCAGAGCATAGTACCTCACAGACTCACAATGAAAATTATTTTATTAAAAAAATTAATAGATAATATTATCAGTTAAAATGAAATAACGTACCATTGTCAATGACAAGTATTTATTTCTGTAGAAGTTAAAGAATAATTGAATTTAAGATGTAGATATTATTACAGATAAAGAAGAGTTCAATGGAAATAACCTCATTCTATTTAATTGCGTCATGATATGAGTTACTTAGATATCACTGTTTTGAAAATTAAAAAAAAAAATCTTGAGGAGCGCATCATAATTAATTACGGTCATCTTTTAAAGAGCAAAATATATCTCATCTATGATAAATGGTAAAACCAAAAAGAAAATTAACAAAATAATGAATTGAAATGACTAAAACCCAGGCAGCAAGAGAGGAAATTATTTTTTTATCATTAACACAGACTGCTGGAGAGAATCGCTAAGTGCATTGTGACATACTCTCAATCAATGTGATGACAGATTTGAATTGCAAGTTGTCATTAGGCTGTACAACAGATGCATAATTTCATTATTTAAAAATTGACTTATGCTGATAAGGATTTTACCATTCACTTAAGCTTACACGAGGTGCTGGTGATGTTAATGTTCAGAAATGGAGTTCCGTTTGTGTTGCGTGCGTGTACGTATGCATAGATCAATGCCAACGTGTGTTTTCCATTTGTCCTGTTTCCCTCTGAACAACTTATAGTGTTTCAGACTTGAAAATCTGCCCTATATTATTGCATTTGCGCATCTTAAATGAACATATTTTTGCACATAGTAAAACTCCTATGTATATGTTTATATTGAAGAGTTCACTTTTAAATGTCATCGGTTCATCTCTCAAGCAAAAAATAAATAGATAAAAAAGAATCAACCAGGAGGATCTTGTAGATCTAGTTTAGCCGTGTTAAATGTATCCTAAACCTACTCTTACCACAACCAAGCATTATTCTTACATTTTAGTTGTGCTTTAAGTATTGCATTGATATTACGTAACGAAAGCCTAAGAAAGATCTCGAGCTCACGAATGAAAAAAATTGACCAATCTAAAGAAATATATATATATATATATATATATATATATATATATATATATATATATATATATATATATATATATATATATATATAGTTAGTTAGTTAGTTAGTTAGTTAGTTAGTTAGTTAGTTAGTTAGTTAGTTAGTTAGTTAGTGATAGAAAAGGAAAAACTCACAAAAAAGATTTATACGGAGACAGTAAAATAAAATAGAGAAATGTATACGGGATAATGCTAAAAACATTAATGTTATGCAGATTTTGGCAAGAACAATAATTCTGTAATAATATTTCAGTACTAATGCTCATTCTAAACCAAACTTTTTTTTTGTTTAAATTCTTTACTACAAAATATGCAGTGCTGCAATCAACATGCCAGTTGTGTGGTTGTTTGCGGTAAGCTCAGATTTGCTTTAAAACAGCCAAAATATGTGGCAGACAATTATTACTATTACCAAATCTACATTTTACGTTATCATGTGTAAAAACTAACATGCAAAAGCTCTTCAAATAAAAAATAAAGCTGATTCACGTCTTTTATCTGGCAAAATATATAAAAAAAATATTCAACAGTCAAAATACCTAAAGTCAAGAGCTTATAAAAATTTAGGCTTCATGCATTCAATTACTAATAAAAAATATAGAGAGAGGGTCTACACACATACATACGATACTCTTATTAGGCAAAACAAAAGGGTCTAGTCCGTTTAAGGGACAATCACCATTTCTCTGGACACAGTTACTCAAGGCAAAATCTTCGATTTCCCTAAAATTTGCAAGTATAACCGCATAACGCCACTTGGCCCTTATACTACGACCTAATAGAACGCGGTTTTTAGCTAGGCAGAATGCGCCAGAAACAGACTCTTTTTTTCGAATTAATTTTCACAAGCGATGACATAACTGTTCTGGTTTTACGTCACGGATTCCCTTTTCAACCAAGGGCTAGGACGTTTGCCTTCTTGTGAAGGACTTGTTTTGCCAGAGGTAATCGTTACCCTGAGTGCATGCCTTTGCTAACCTCAGACCGTGACGGGGCGTGAACCCTCGACCTGCCGCCTACCGGTTGAGCCACGGTGACTACCTAGAGAGATCGTTAATAAAATATGAAATTATCTCTTGTGAAGGGTAGCGTGCACTAAAAAAAAATATAATATATATATATATATATATATATATATATAATATATATATATATATATATATATATATATAATACTAAAAACTAATATTTTCGAAACAATTTTTAATGCCAATTCAAAGAACTAATAACACTCATTATCAAAAGCAAAAATTATAGGAGTAGCCTATCAAATATTTTAATTGTAGACTCAAAAATATTCGCTCTGATAATCGCAAATTATCTGAATTAGTACAACAGCAATTATAGATTCTGCAACGATAAACAATTATTATCCGCAAATGAACTTCACAAAATCGTTAGTCTCTTCATCTCTGAGAAATATCAAGAATTTCATATTAAAACGATCCAAAAATCCTACATAAAAATATATAAAAAAGAGAATGTCTTGGTGCGTGTAATAATAAAAAAAAATACAATATAGCACTTGTTTGCAGTCAAAGAATAAACTTCTCCTTAGAATCGTATTTCCGTTGTGTGTCAGGATCTCTTAAGGGCGGTAAAACGGTCAAACGGTTCGTCGAAGGCGGTTCGACAGACAAGTGTTTGAAGTGATGTTCGAACGTGTGAACGGGGTATTTGGTTGTCGAATGCGTTGGTCGAATACATTCAAGTGTTTGAAGTGATGTTCGAACGTGTGAACGGGGTATTTGGTTGTCGAATACATTTTTCGAACGTGTTCGACAACCAAATACCCCGTTCAAACGTTCGAACATACTTCAAACACTTGTCTGTCGAACCGTTTGACCGTGTATACCCCCCTTAAAGGAAAGTCGCCTAACAAGAGATTTGTTTTTTCAATGAATGTAAAATTGACGTTTTTTTTTTTAACTTAATTATTCCTATTTAATAACCTAATTATTAATATTCATAATTTTGACAAATTCTAGAGTCTAAGACTTATTATGTAACGCAGTCGTCCATTTTATCCCATTGCATATTATATAATATAATTATTAAAGACGGAGAACTAATTCATACAGAACTTCATTATCTTAATTATCGTATGTATGCATAAATAAGACTGTTTACTATGAACTCGTTATAAATCACAATATAATGCATACTTTAAAATTTTTCCATTTAATTAGTAATAACTTCTGCTCAGAAAACAATTCCAAGCAAAAAATTCCCATATCTTATCAGATTAAAGAAACTTAACTTTAATGAAGGCTCTTCTTACATTATTTTCATCCTCTTCCTGTCTCTTCTAGATTCCCAAGCACGTGACCACATAGAGTCCTGTTTTCCTTCTATCTCTCCATGTGGCAGGCTCTAGGTCTTATCACTGGAGCTCGTAGAGGTCCTTTTGCATGCTCCCGTAATGATAGTTCCATGAAGAATCTATCTCCAACGGCGTATTCTTTGGAGTTTATCCCACCATGGCATCACCAAATTATGATGGACACTTCTTAACTTCATCCGTACATAAATATACCTTCTGGAGATTGTGTTCAATAAGACAGGGGTCTTGGGACATAAAACAAGGTTTTTATTATTTATGTATTCTTACAAACAGCGGCAGCCTCCAAAAGCCTCTGAGAATATGAGTATTCTTCTTTATGTCTCTACAGCTTCTACAGTCTTGGGCTCTAGGCCTTAAGCAGCCGTGACGGCTGACTAATGGCTCCCTACAAATGACTGGGGGGACTCTTGCTCTGACTGATCTAAAATATTTCTGCTTTACTTATACCTTCCACACCTCGACCAAGCTGTGAGATACAAAAAGGAGGCGGAGATAGAAGGTCCTTCTGTATATGCCTAGACCAATTAAATTAGAATTTGGCTTGGCCTTCCACAAGGTCAACGGCCCAGATTATATGGTGTGGGAGTGGCTAAGACAATGCTGATTGACAAACAGGAGATTAGGCCTAGTTTACACGTTGTAATACCAACACACACGGTGTCAATTTATGCTTCAAGTCCGAATCGGATCCTGTTAGTTCCAGATCAAATGTCAGAGAGAGAAAGTGGGATCCATACCACGTGGTCCGTGTCTCTACAAATCATGCCAGACAACAGATGCACATTATATGACACATACATACATACATACATACATCAATACATACATACATACATACATACATACATACATACATACATACATACATACATACATACATACATACATAAATGCCTGGCAAACCTACAAAAGAGCAAGAAATGACTACCTAAGTAAAAGGAGAGAGGCAGAGAAAGATTATGAGAGGGACATCACCAGGAAGGCTAAAGAAAATCCCAAGCTTTTCCACAGCTTTATCAGAGGAAAACTGAAGGTAAAAGAACAGGTTTTAAGGCTAAAGAGAGCGGATGGAAGCATCACTGAGACGGACGAAGAGATCTGCAAAGAATTGAACAAGGAGTTTCAGTCAGTATTTACAGTAGAAAATACCCCACCCCCTCAGATTGCAGTGATAGAAGCTCAAGGGCCGGTATTAGAGAACATCAA
>JAXCGZ010015830.1:22500-44052 GCA_037179515.1 Halocaridina rubra | reverse complement strand
CCCCGGAAGTAGGTGGGATTCCACTTTGAACCTGGCGCTGAATTGCTGGACTAGATCTGACTGTTTTCATTGGAGAATTGGATGTTAAGCCACGCCCTGCCCCTGGGGGTATTTAAAGAGCCACCCAGGGCAGAGACACTTAGTTAGATATTGCCAGGGGCACGAATAGATCATAGACTGTGATAGTCATAGGGTGAGGGCCATTGGGCCATTGGGCCATTGGGCCATTTGAGGCATAGGGGCATTGAAGCGTCGGTTGTGTTGTACTCTAGAATAAATATAAGTAAAGGATTCACTGCTTGTCCATTCTTACCTTGTACCCTTCAGGTACTAGTATTTATTAGCTTGTGACCACGCTACCATAATTATAAACATATCTACGTAGGAGGAAAAGCCCTACGGCAGTGGTGTCATTGGAAGGGGATAATCATAAAAGCCCTACGTCAGTAGTGACAAGCGGCGAGATAACCCAGTCATCTTACAAAGTGTGAGTTCAAGCAGAGGTCCAAAACTCATACGTCAGTGGTGGCATACGGTGGAATAGCCATATCCACTACGTCAGCCAGATGCTAAGTCTCATGGTTCCGGTCATATATCTCCTTGACACTTTCTACAAACATGGGCCGTACATGCAGAAAACAAGCCTCCCACATTTGTTCCAGGTGCCTAGCCATAAATCGCGGTGGTCCCAAAGGAAAGCATGGTCTGCACCCAAAACTCAATAAAAGTGAGGGCATGTAATAAAACATCTGTGCCCTCGACCAACCGTTACAAGTTTCAGATTATGGCTTCAGCATACCGGAAGTCATACGACATGATAATAATAATAAAATAATAATAATAATAATAATAATAATAATAATAATAATAATAATAATAATATGCTATCAAGCACTTCAGGTAATCTCTCTCTCTCTCTCCCTCTCTCTCTCTCTCTCTCTCTCTCTCTCTCTCTCTCTCTCTCTCTCTCTCTCTCTCTCTCTCTCTCTCTCTCTCTCTGCTTTGATACGCGTGGCGAGATCTAAAGCCACGGTGACAGAAGATTCTTTAGACTATTTATTTATTGGATATGCAATAAATTGTAAAGAGTGCATCTGTTCATAGTATTAGGACATATATAATCACTGCTAGTGAATAGAACCAACCAGAATATGCTGAGTTATAAGCATAATCACACACACAATATTGTAAATACTAAAAACTCATATCTTTAAGAAAACCTAGGGCAAATATCAGTGAATCGGAATGCTGGCCAGGAGACGGTGAAGCCAGCACATAAAGTTCTTTCCCGCAAATGTAATTGACCACATATATGTAAAACAAGGATGGAACTAATAAAATCTAAATTAACTTGGATAATTTTACTTCATAAGTAACGTTATACCATGGGAGAGAGGGACACTATTAGGCTATGAGTCTCTGATGGCTAAGAATTTTTCACCTTTAGCTTTAGGATACAAATGTAGGGCTACCGTATTTAATGGCACGATACATGATTAACATTATATCTTTCCAACTTTCAATAAACTTTTTTCTTTTCCCGCAGCCTAATCTCTCACTCATGTGGTGTCACAGACTTTAACTAATCCCTTTTATTCACGTCTATCTTTAACATCCTCCATTACAGTCTCTAAAGTTTATTCATAGTATGTTAAATTCTTCAACTTCTGAGGTTATTACAGCTGAAAATAAGTTCAACTTTATACATTCGTCTCCGGTAAACTTTGAATTTCTTCTTTCTCAATTAGACTACTTCTTACATGCAATAAAGGAAAAAATGCTGACATACTAGTGAATTTGGACTGCATCATTCATTAAAAAAAATAATAATAATAATAATAATAATCTTCAACAGTGGCCTTGGGACTCAGATATCGGTGTGGCTGCCAACTTTGTGGTATTATGAGAGCACTTCTCAAATAGAAGCTCAATGAGTAGCCTCTATGCTATTTGTGTAAGAATGAATAAGTAAAATAAATACATAATATACAGCTCGAGTTACTTCACCCCACAATGCATAAATGCCAACTCTTAAATACTTAAAGCACACACACACATATATATATATATATATATATATATATATATATATATATATATATATATATATATATATATATATATATATATATATATATAAGTTGAATATTACCGCCGTTTTTGCATTGGCAAAGTCCTTGTGTGTTATTTCTAAAGTTTTTACAATTACTTTTTCATTATTATTACTATAAACATTCCAATTAAATTTTCATTTTGATTGCATATTATTCCAATTAGATTTTCAGATTGATTGAACATGATTTCAATTAGTTTTTCTTGCTTATTGTATAATCTCGACAATATTCAAAAAGTGATCGTTAGAAATTTAGAAAAACTACACAAGAAGATTACCAATGCAAAAATAGAGGTCATAGTCAACTAGATGTGTGTATACTGAAAAACTCTCTCTCTCTCTCTCTCTCTCTCTCTCTCTATATATATATATATATATATATATATATATATATATATATATATATATATATATATATATATATATATATATATATATAGAGAGAGAGAGAGAGAGAGAGAGAGAGAGAGAGAGAGAGAGAGAGAGAGAGAGAGAGAGAGAGAGAGAGAGAACGGAAAATGTCCGATTTTACTCCAAAACTTTTAGCTTCAACTTGCATAAAAGAGGAATTGCAAATAATGAAGCTTCATTAGCCTTTAGCACTACCATTAAATATTTAAAATAATTCTTTAATTGCATTACCATTTCATTCATAAATAATGTAATGAGGAAAAGAAAATAAGTTGCCTTACAATCAAAAGCAAAAGACTTAAACAGGTGGAAAACATGGGTTTGAAAGGCAGGCAAGAGGAGAAAGATGGCGGTTTAACAATATTTCTGATTTTGTTCATACTCAAGCTGGGTGTAACGTAGGGAATGGACAGCATTGGTTGAAAAATACGAGCTTCTCCGTACTTACCTATCCCGCTCTTCCTAAAAATCCTCATATTTGTGTCCAATATAGGCCATATTTCCAGTATCCTCGAGGAAAATATTTGGTAACTTTTACCTTATATAGCCAAACTGTTTTCCTTTTTTGATGTCGGCTACCCCCCAATTAAAGGGGGAAACAGCCAAGGTATATGTATGTATGTAGATTGTCTTTAACAAGATTACTAAACGCATCAATCGACAGACTTGGCATAATACGCACATTTGTATTTCGATCCAAGAAGCACTATTGAAGAATAAAATACTCGTAAACTCCGATGTTCTCCAGTTGTTGTTTTTTTAGTTGTTTTTTTTTTAGGATGGAACAGGATAGGAGGGGAAAAAAGGGGAGGGAATGAAGGACATAAGGGAATTGGAGGGAAAAGCACGAAAATTAAATGAAGAGAAATAAAGAGAGGGGCAGACCCTCGCGCTAAGTTTTGATCTGAAATTCAGATTCTATATAATCCAGTTTTTCATCTCTACACTATGATGTGTTTTCCAGTAAGAGAGTTGCCAGCTAGTCACCTCTTTTCCCCACCCCCTCACAGTTGCTAGTCTTAGTGACAACTAAGACGTCACTTTTTTTTTTTTTTTTTTAAAGAAGCAGTTCAAGTGTATACAACCTTGAGTTATTTAGGTGTTCATCCAGTATGTGATCTGCTATGATCATTCACATACTACCCTAACCTTACCTAGCCTAATCATGGAATGGTAGATCATAGATAATCAGCAAAGCACATATTGGAAAAGCTCTCTTATTTTTTTCTTGAGGATTCACTTTTGTGGTAAAGAGAGAGAAAACGTTTCATCATTTAGAACCTCTCTCTCTCTCTCTCTCTCTCTCTCTCTCTCTCTCTCTCTCTCTCTCTCTCTCTCTCTCTCTCTCTCTCTCTCTCTCTTATCTGTTGGATGTATCCTATGCCTCTGATTTAGAATATAGTTTCTCATAGTACTTTTTCTTAAGTGACTATAAATACCTGGTTGAGAGAGACGTGAAATGTGTCGATAGGTGAAGGGTCTTTTTGGACTTAAAAAGGACTGTCCAGGACAGTTCGAGGTTAAGTCTTCCTTCAGTTACGGTTCATGGATATTTGTAATATTTCTTGATATCCCTTCACTTCAGACAAATCACTATACTCTCCACCTCTGTTTCTTGTTACTTTTGGCTAGTTATCTACGTGTCATGAATCTACTTTGGTATGCGATCTACACTTCATATTGTAATCTATAACTTAATCTAACCTAACCTAACCTCTAATTAGCATTTTCAGCCGATGTACGTGATGTTTATCACTAGAATATCTACGGTGTAGATATTTTTTCTTTGTAGATAAGAAGCCATAGTAGCACCCTTTTGTTTTCTTCGTGCCCACCCCAGTTGAGGACAGATTATATATATATATATATATATATATATATATATATATATATATATATATATATATATGTGTGTGTGTGTGTGTGTGTGTGTGTGTGTATATATATGTATATGTGTATATGTATATATATATATATATATATATATATATATATATATATATATATATATATATATATATATATATATATATATATATATATATATATATATATATATATATATATATATATATATATATATATATATATATATATATATATATATATATATATATATATATATATATATATATATATATATATATATATATGTAAATATATCCTGTGCCCTGTGGGGCGGGCACAATATCAAAGAATAGCCTCACCGTATTCCCTGCGTGTCGTAAAAGGCGACTAAAAGTGGACGGGGCGGGGGGACTGGGAATCCCCCCCCTTGTACCAACCTCCCGTGAGACGTCAAAGAAGAAGGGGAGTGGGGGGGAGAATAACTTCTCCCCAAACTGTTTTCCTTTTTTGATGTCGGCTACCCCCCAATTTAAGGGGGAAACAGCCAAGGTATATATATATATATATATATATATATATATATATATATATATATATATATATATATATATATATATATATATATATATATATATATATATATATATATATATATATATATATATATATATATTGGCATATCAGCTTTAATAAGGATTTTAATGCAATGGCATACGTACACTCATAAGTATTTTGAAGGTGAATATAAATTCCTCTTTAGTTTTTCCGCAACCAGTGTTTTGCAAGTCTCATTGTATTTTTTCTTCCTAATACAGTGTGACTGTTTGCTCTTACACAATCATGAGGTTATAATGCTAGTTTATGTTGCTTCAACTTACTGCACAAAATGTCGTGGAACATTCGATTCTAGCTAGTGTGTTCATGACAAAGAATTAATAACATCAACAAAAAAGTTTATAAGCGAAAAAAAAATAAACAATGCCTCGTTATCTGTGGACCGCTCCAGTAAAGCATTTTATGCTTATATATCAACCTAACTTATAGGTTATATTAGTTTAGGGTAACGTTAATAAATATTAAACATTATGAGTTCACTAGAAGGAGAAACCTGTACAAAGGAGTTTTTAAATGCCACCACACGAAGAAGGGAGCTTACCATAGATTCTGTGACTGAAACAAGAAATAAATTGCTCTCCATGTGGCAAGAAGAGCAGTTTAGAAATATCACCCTTGCACATTGTTACATTAAGGAATAAAATAGCAGACTTTTTGCTTTCCCTCCACCCCCGCCAACCGTCATCCCTGACGTATGTCAGTGTTCCACAACGTTCTTACGCGACGAGTTAATATCAACTCATGGAATTTTGATGATAGCGTATTTATACTGTCATCATGATACTGCATTTGATGGTGATCAAAGTAGTCGATTATTAATGATGAAAAAAATCATGACTGTAATTAGAAAAGCACAAAGCTGAAAGAACTTAATATAACAAGAATGAAAAATTTTACATGTGGTAGGTTGGCTCATGGCACTGCCGCCCGTTGCGATACTACAGCTGAAGGTTATTTGAATTTAAATAGGTCTGTTCAGGACAGTTCGATGTTAAGTCTTCCTTCAGTTACGGTTCTTTTTCTATGCCTACAGCTACAATGAATATTCTTGGATATTCATTACATATATTTTATTATCCCTTCATCTCTCCATCTCTGTTTCTCTTTACTTCATGTATTCTTCGTGCCCAGGCCCGATGAGGGCTGTTTTATTTTATTATTTTTGGCCCGTCCTGGTGTCACAATCATAAAAAAATGAAAAATAAGCTATCTTGGTTAAAATATCTGTCCATTTTCTGAATTGATATCGTTAATAAAAAAATCACCAAATCAAATTAGACTTATACATAAACCTGATATATATATATATATATATATATATATATATATATATTATATATATATATATATATATATATATATATATATATATATATATATTAAGGTTTTATATGTACCGGGGGTTCTGTTTCGCATGCGGTCTACTTTTCAATCTGTAGTTAGCTGCACCCTAATCTAACCTAGCCTATCCAGGCTAAGCTAAACCAACCAGATATGGTCATTGTAGGTTAATTTCTTTAGGTTTGCTTAAGTTGTGATAATAATAATAATAATAATAATAATAATAATAATAATAATAATAATAATAATAATAATAAGAATAAGAATAAGAAGAAGCATTTTTATTATTATTATTATTATTATTATTATTATTATTATTATTATTATTATTATTATTATTATTATTATTAATGACTATGTGAATCTCCTCATACTTAGACACACACAAAAATGGTAAATTTTATAGTATGTTCATTTATATTCATTCATTAAAAAAAAGACCATTTTTTCATTTAGGCGGGCGGGCCACCTTTCTCTCTCTCTCTCTCTCTCTCTCTCTCTCTCTCTCTCTCTCTCTCTCTCTCTCTCTCTCTCTCTCTCTCTCTCTCTCTCTCTCTCTCTCTCTCTCTCTCTCTCTCTCTTACACACACACACACCATCTCATCTTTTTATGTTGTTCTTTTATTTTTTTTTATTTTTTTTTTATTCAGATAACTGTACATGGGGACATGTGCACATGGGCACTCCCAGTCATATTGCAGTTGATAACATTACAATCTATGTGGTTATGTATAAATAACATACTAATAGAATTTGCAATTAATTTATAATATCATAGCAAGTAATTAATAATAAAATATAGTGTAATAATTGAAGAGTACTTGAAGAGTAATCATTGTGACAATATTTTCAATAGCCCTTGTTGAGTGCTATCATTTAAGTTACATTTCACTTTTCAACAGTTCTACTGCAGACAATTTGAAGCAGATATAGAATAACAATTTTCAGGTTAGAATAATAAGTAGGTACATACATATATATATACACACACATACATACACACACACACACACACACACACACACATATATATATATATATATATATATATATATATATATATATATATATATATATATATATATATATATGCATGCATTAATTAGATGAGCAATAGAAACACCACTGGGGCTTCATAGCCATACATATCAAGGAGAGAGAGAGAGAGTAATAATAATAATAATAAGACTTTATTTCCAACGTACATTGGGTATTCAAATATGGGTGTACTATTAAAATTTACAAGTAAAATCTTCCTTTAAGAGTAACTTCTTAAGATTATATTTAAAAGTATACACTGAACCAGCATTTTTTAGTTCTCTGGGAAGCTGATTATATAAATGAGGTCCACGAATGTTTATATCTCTTGAGCCAATATCAGTTTAGACCTTCGTACTAATAAATCTTCCCCTTGACGGGTAGTTAACCCGGTAACTGAGCTTACTGTAGAAAAATTATACAAACAGTCAGGAAGATTGTTTCTTAGTATATTAAAAACAAAGGTACATATATCAAAAACATATTTATCTCTAATCTTTATCCATTCTAGATCTTTTAAAACAGGAGAGATGTGCTCGTATTTTCTTACATTGCCAACAGCCACTCGTGCTGCAAAGTTTTGTAACTTTTGTATTCTTTGTAATTGAGTCTTATTTGTACATCCCCAAACTTTGAGACAGTAATTAATTAAACTCATAGCTAAGGACTGGACAATTATTATACGAGTTGATGTTTCAAATGAGTCTTTTACCCTATTTAGATATATTAGAGTACCCATTACTTTTTTATAAATTTCATCTATATGCATTTCAAAATTCATGTAACGGTCAAAATAGACACCTAGGTTCTTTACCGAGTTCATTGGCTTAATGATATTACCGTTAAAATTTATATGAAGATTGTCATCAACTTCTGATAATAATTGTCTGGATCCGATAAGAATAGACTGGGTTTTAGTTTCATTAAGTAACAGACCATTTTTTAGAAAGCAACGTTTAGCCATATACAAAATTTCTTCTGCTCTACGAATAATATTTTCTAAAGAGAGAGAGAGAGAGAGAGAGAGAGAGAGAGAGAGAGAGAGAGAGAGAGAGAGAGAGAGAGAGAGAGAGAGAGAGAGTTTGTGGTATTCATTTCAGCAAAAGGAGTTATTCGTCCTTACTACAGATAAAGACACATCCATGCATACTCATACACATCATTGTCATCTGAGGGTAACACAGCAGAGGAAAGTGCATGTACTTAATTGCATATATGTACACATATAAACCTGAACATACATACATACATACACATAAACACAGTGCCATATAATGGAAGATAAATTTGGAAGGAAAAGAAAGAGAAAGACTGAAAGCCTTTCCCCTTCTCCACCCTTCAAATTATGTACGTGAGAGAGAATTACGTCAATTAATCCATTATCACTATCATCACAACCATTGCTACCACCATCATGATTATTATTATCATCATTATTATTATTATTATCATTATTATTATTATTATCATTATTATTATTACTATTATTATTATTATTATTATTATTATTATTATTATTATTATTATTATTATTATTATTATTATTATTATTATTATTATTATTATTATTACCATCATCATTACTACAGCATTTGTATATAGATAGAGTTATGAATCAAAAGTAGTAATTATTGATACATATAGACATGCACATACATATACATATACACATATACATACATATATACATATAAATACATATACACATACATATACATATACACATACATGTACACATGTACACACATATACATACATATGAGCTCTTGAGGGAGGGGGTTAGAATACTTCCTCCATGTTCCCCTGCATGTCGTAAGAGTAGACTAAGTGGGGCGGAGTGAAGGGAATGAAAGAACCCTTCTCTGTACTTTCTCTTCCCAGAAAGTCAGAGCATTATTCCTTTACTCAGCCACTCACCTTATAAGGGGAAAAGTGGCTTATGTATATAAAAAGGCATATGAGAGAGAGAGAGAGAGAGAGAGAGAGAGAGAGAGAGAGAGAGAGATAGAGAGAGAGAGAGAGAGAGAGAGAGAGAGAGAGAGAGAGAGAGAGAGAGAGAGAGAGAGAGAGTCAAAGTCAAAGTCAAAGTCAAAAATTTTATTCCATCAAAAATGGCTAGAGAGAGAGAGAGAGAGAGAGAGAGAGAGAGAGAGAGAGAGAGAGAGAGAGAGAGAGAGAGAGAGAGAGAGAGAGAGAGAGAGAGAGAGAAGGTATTCCCTCCACCCCTCTCTTTTTTTTTTTTTTTTTTTTTTAAAGTTATAGAAATATCAGATAATATACAAGAAAGTAGACTAAGATGGTATGGTCATGTCGTTAGAAGGGATGAACAGTATGTTGGGAGGAGGGTGATGGAAATGGATATACAGGGTAGAAGGAGAGGGAGACCAAAGCGTAGGTGGATGGATTGCATCAATGATGATCTGAGGTCTAAAGGTTTGTTGGGTGATGAGGTATGGGACAGAAATAAATGGAGAAAACTGACCAGAAACATCGACCCCACATAAATGTGGGAAAAGATGTAGACGGAGAAGACGGTAAAAGAATTACATTTTCAACGTTGGGTATACACTAAGTACAGGATATAAGTTCTCTGGGTTGCAAAAGTGCACACAAAGTTCAAAGTAGCTCAGAAGAAGAGGTCTGAAGTCCTTAAGCTTTGTGCACTCTGCAATGTAGTGTACTAAATTGTTGCCCCCTTCACACTCACATAAATGGCATTTTGAGAGTTCTGGGTGCTTTCTACCAGTTTTCTCGCAATTCACCTCCCATATATTTCTATAACCAAGTCTTATACGGGCAGCAACTCTATCACAGTCACCTGTAAGCATTTTACCCATGCTGTATTTGTGTCTCAGCCTTCTGAAGTTTTCATAATGTTGGATCGAACAGCTGCTTACATGTTGTGTGAGTGTAGAAAGTTCTTGCTCTTCCATAATCTCATTATACAACATTGTTTTAAACTGAGTCAGTGTGGTTATAGATTCAGACACTGAACTCTCAGTTGCCATTTTTGCCAGCCTGTCAGCCTTTTCATTACCTACTATCCCAACATGGGAGGGTACCCATGAAAGCTTAACTTGGAGTTTAAGTTTTGCGCAATCAATAAGAGCCTCTTGAATTTCAGCCATGTGAGGTTTGTAGGAGCTTTTTAATGATCTCAGTGACAGAAGCGCACTCTGCGAGTCACAGAATATGATAGCATTTCTCCTAGCACTGAGAACATGTTCAATAGCAAGTTTTAGACCAACAATTTCACATTCGGTGATTGATGACCATTTTGGCATACTCAGTGCTTTGTCAAATATTTGCTGCCCTTCAAAATTTTCATAAACTACAATGCTGCACCCAGACCCTCCTGTACTGCTTTTGTGAGACCCATCAGTGTAAATGCAGAGTGTTTCATTGTTAGTTGGGAAACTAGTTTCAATAAAGGCTTCAATATCATCTAACCATTGATGTTTTTTAATAATTGGAGCAACATTCGGACCAGATGATAATATTGGAAAGAGAATTTCTGGCCCAATCCTCTTGCAAGGATTTATTAATCGTTCAGGACCACTCTCAGTAAAGAGTGTTACATTATGTTTATTTGTCTCATTGGTTATAAGCTTAAATACTTTGGGGTGAATTTGTCTTTCATACTGTATGTTACTTTTTATTAGTGATTTAATGATTGTTGGCGCTGACTGCGGCCCTTGCAAATGACCAGCATTACATGGATGAGGCTGAGCTGATTTCGCTAGTTTAACTCCAAATATCACAGCTGACTGTTTGATATGTTCTATCAAAGGTGGGAGGTTTAATTCATGTTGCATATTTATAATTCTGGTGCTCATAGGGCAGCCAAGAATAATCCTCATAGCTTTGTTCTGAATTTTTTCTAGGGGTCTTAAGATAGAGGTAGTCATAGTACAGAGCTGCAGGGTGTGATAGTCGACTAATGACCTGACATATGCGAGATAGAAAGTTCGGCATATGTTAATTCCAACACCAGATACCCTATTGGCAAGAAGCTTTAACGGTCTGAGTCTCTGTTGCAGTCTTTCACACAAATCTTTGACATACTCTGTGTGAGGGGGAGAAGGAACTGGTATTCCCAAATATTTGTGATTTTCGCACACCTTAACCATTTGATTGCTTAATACAAGGTGAGGCTCTTGCGAGATACTGGAAAAGTACTTTGTTTTTGGAGTTGAAATGACAAGACCAATGTCTTTTGATACTTGAGAAAAGTCATTAAGTATTATTTGCATATCATTGGCAGAAGGTGCCCTTATACATATGTCGTCTGCATAACATATGATGGTGCATTCATCATTTGGTAGTCTGAGAGACTTGAGAAGCTTATCCATTAAGATGTTAAAGAGAAGGGGAGACAGAACTCCTCCCTGAGGAGTTCCCAGTGTAAATTCCTTTTCGCTGGAAGTAAGATATCCTTTATAGTACACTTTAGAGGTTCGACTACTTAGGTAGCATCTAATTAGTTGCAGTAGTTTACCTTTGACCCCTAAAGTTGCTAAATGATCCAAAATAACGGTTCTGTTTGCAATATCAAAGGCATTTTGCAAATCTAGAAAAACAGTGACTTCAGAGCAGTGCTCAACATTCATAAATTCTACAAAACAGTCTTTGGTACTTTTTCCTTTCATAAATCCATACAAATTATATGATAATTTTCCCTCGAGTGTGAAATCAAGTCTGTTAAGAATAACTCTCTCAAAGGCTTTGCAGAAGCAGGATGTCAGAGAGATAGGTCTTAATTTTATACTTTCTTTTTTTGGAATTGGAATAATAATGCTTTTTTTCCATTGTTCTGGAAGTGTGCCCTCATTATAAATAGTGCTGAATAAAAACTGAATTGGATTAATACCATTACAAATATCATCATTAAGATCTCGGATTACTTGGTACGTAATGCCATCCTCACCCGGAGAGGTGCTCTTCCCATGGGAGAGAGCAAAGTCCAACTCATTTTTGGTTATGTAGTCAATGAATCTGTCCTCTTCCATTGTTCTTGCACAGGATAATTCTATGTTCATCATTCTTTCAAAGTCAAGATTTCTTAATCGTTGTTGAATATCGCAAGGAAGGTTTTCAAAGGAAGATGTCTTAGAGTATTGTAAGAGAAGTTCTTCAGCAAGAGTTTGGGAATCATTTGTTTGTGACACACTGATGTTTTTGCCAACCAGAGCATTAATTGACTGCCAGATTTTAGAACTACTCGTATGAGCATTGATAGACTGTAGGAAGTTTTGAAAGTGCTTAATTCGGACATCACTTTTAAGCTCACGGTACTCTCGTAGAGTAAGTAGCAGATTTTCAAGAGTGGTTGCATTGTTGTCCCTTTTATACATATCAACTGCACTGTCTACCTGTTTTTTAAATGTGTTTAGCTTGTTGTTTCATAATAATATTCTCCGTTTCTTGGTAGTGACTGATAAGGAAGATAACATAAAAAAGACAATTGTCATTGCAGACTGGACCAACGTGGCTTGGCGGTGGAATAGGAAACTGGAGGTTCCAGACCCGCGTTCAAGTCCACATTGAGGCGATAGGGGAGGCTTCCCGCCTGAAATTCCCAACTTCAGTTCGTCATTTGTCCACCCTCATATGGGAACTAACAGTGACACGTAAATCGTAAAACAATGAGGATCAATCCTTAACTCAAGTGATTTTGGCTTCACCATTGACGTCTTAATTTCTATCACGGATATTTCGTCAAAATGAGAGATTTATATACATATATTTATCAGAGGGAGAGAGAGAGAGAGAGAGAGAGAGAGAGAGAGAGAGAGAGAGAGAGAGAGAGAGAGAGAGAGAGAGAGAGAGAGAGAGAGAGAGAGAGAGAGAGAGAGAGAGAAAATAATGGGTTGTTAATAGTTCTACTCCACATCTCTCAATAAGTTAGGTTGAGAGATGGCTGCTGGCCACTAGTGGACTTGTATTTTGCAAGTATATATATATATATATATATATATATATATATATATATATATATATATATATATATATATATATATATATATATATATATATATATATATATTCCGGTTTTACGTCACCTGACTCCCTTTTCTACTACGGGCTAGGACGGTTGCCTTCTTGCAAATTACTTGTTTTGGCACATGTAATCGTTACCCTGAGTGCATGCCCTTGCTAACCTCACACCGTGACGGGGCGCGAACCCTCGACCTGACGCCTCACTCATATGTATGTATATACATATGCATATGGATGTATGTATATATGTATGTATATATATATATATATATATATATATATATATATATATATATATATATATATATATATATATATATATATATATATATATATATTTATTATCTTTATTATTATTTTTATATTTTCATTTTGCGCGACAAACATGACATGATAAAAGACAAAGTTTGAGTAATTCATTGTCTTCAAAAGAGACACAAGACACCGCCAAAATAAGTAAATAAATACATAAATAATTAATTAAAAATATACACATAATGAGATAAAGTTATAATAACTATAATTATACTTATGTTAAGAACTTCAAAATATTTCAGTTTACAAATAAGCAAAAAAATATCGGAATTAAAGAAAAGAAATAATATATATATATATATATATATATATATATATATATATATATATATATATATATATATATATATATATATATATATATATATACATATATATACATATATATATATATATATATATATATATATATATATATATATATATATATATATATATATATATATATATATATATATATATATATATATATATATATATATAGCGAGAGAGAGAGAGAGAGAGAGAGAGAGAGAGAGAGAGAGTGTATATATATATATATATATATATATATATATATATATATATATATATATATATATATATATATATATATATATGTATATGAATAATTTTTACCCCGACCTGAACTTGACTCTAGGACACATAATTGATGTTCCAAGGCGCTATCAACTACACCACAGAAGATCTACAACTGCTATACTAGGAATGAAGGCAGTACATTTGAATGCCTTTTTGTTCATATTACAGTTTCTCCCAACATCATTCGTGGCTTCGTTTTCGAATTAATTTCATTTTCCAATTTCATTAGGTACCAACAATAAGCAAATAAGCACATTACCATTGTGAAAACATGAATGATTTCTACCGTGACCGGGACTTGAACCTAGGACACATAATTACTGTCCCAAGCCGCTACCAACTACACCACAGAAGGCTTAAAAGAGAAATCAACCTTACAGCTTAACTGCTATACTAGGAGTGAATGCATTTTATCTGAATGCCTTTTTGTTCATATTACAGTTTCTTCCAACAAAAAGGCTCTCTCTATATGTTTTTGGCCAGAGAAATTGAGGCAAGGATCTTTGAGACATGTGAGAATTATGTAGTCTTCTCTGATGCCTTCCCATTTATGAAGTGTCCTTTGATACTCTTTCAGTGTATATATATATATATATATATATATATATATATATATATATATATATATATATATATATATATATATATATATACATATATATATATATATATATATATATATATATATATATATATATATATATATATATATATATATATATATATATATATATATATATATATATATATATATATATATATATATATATATATATATATATATATATATATATATATATATATATATATATATATATATATATAAGATGAAGTCCTATTCGACAAGTATGGCAGCCTTCTATTTCATTATTGCAGGAAAGCTATAGTCTACAATTTATAGGAAGCTGATAGCTATATCAAATTAAGCAATCTATTCAATGTATGTATGTATATCACAATGAAAAAAAAAAAAGTGTAGATAGGAAGTGAGGATTGCTGCAGTTGGATATGAATGGAAGAGGCAACTTAAAAACGGCAAACCCATTTTTAAAGTGGAATCAATATTCTGGAAAAAAGTTTTCTCTATTTTTATTATTATCTTATATCTTCATGTGTGTCTTTGACTGCTTAATTTCATTGTAATTCCCTGTGTCTACGTAGAGAGCCGTATGCATGTGCTTCCCCATCTCCTGGTGAGTATTATTTTTTTATTATACTAAAAGGGCACCTTCTATAAACCTCTCCAAATTTAATTTAGCTTTAAAGGCAGTTATTCACTTATATAGCTCAAGCCGCCATGTCGAGGCGGTGTGTGTGCACGTTTTGTGTGTGCGTCTTTGTGTACGTGTGTGCGCGAGTAAGAGAGGGGAGCGCCCAAGTGAGCATGCGCAGGAGTTTGTGAGATCTACTTGATATCATGTATTACGACGGACCTGTATTCAGGCAACATAATAATAATAATAATAATAATAATAATAATAATAATGCTTTATTTCCAACATACATTGGGTATTCAAATATGGGTGTACAATTAAAATTTACAAGTAAAATCTTCCTTTAAGAGTAACTTCTTAAGATTATATTTAAAAGTATACACTGAACCAGCATTTTTTAGTTCTCTGGGAAGCTGATTATATAAATGAGGTCCACGAATGTTTATATCTCTTGAGCCAATATCAGTTTTAGACCTTCGTACTAATAAATCTTCCCCTTGACGGGTAGTTAACCCGGTAACTGAGCTTACTGTAGAAAAATTATACAAGCAATCAGGAATATTGTTTCTTAGTATATTAAAAACAAAGGTACATATATCAAAAACATATTTATCTCTAATCTTTATCCATTCTAGATCTTTTAAAACAGGAGAGATGTGCTCGTATTTTCTTACATTGCCAACAGCCACTCGTGCTGCAAAGTTTTGTAACTTTTGTATTCTTTGTAATTGAGTCTTATTTGTACATCCCCAAACTTTGAGACAGTAATTAATTAAACTCATAGCTAAGGACTGGACAATTATTATACGAGTTGATGTTTCAAATGAGTCTTTTACCCTATTTAGATATATTAGAGTACCCATTACTTTTTTATAAATTTCATCTATATGCATTTCAAAATTCATGTAACGGTCAAAATAGACACCTAGGTTCTTTACCGAGTTCATTGGCTTAATGATATTACCGTTAAAATTTATATGAAGATTGTCATCAACTTCTGATAATAATTGTCTGGATCCGATAAGAATAGATTGGGTTTTAGTTTCATTAAGTAACAGACCATTTTTTAGAAAGTAACGTTTAGCCATATACAAAATTTCTTCTGCTCTACGAATAATATTTTCTAAATCATTAATTTCTCCTTCAATTAAGATTTGAGTATCGTCAGCATATTGAATGACATAACAGTTAGGTAAATATTTTACTAGATCGTTTACATATATTAGAAAAAGTATAGGTCCTAGGATCGATCCCTGAGGGACCCCAAACAATACCTTCTTGGAACTTGAAACTGTATCTTTTATTCTGACTGACTGGTAGCGGTTTTTTAAATAGTTCTCGAACCAGCTTGGGTCAATGTTCATTTTTTTGCATTTTTCTAATAATATACTATGGTTTACACTATCAAAAGCTTTAGAAAGATCGAGTAGTAGTAGCAATGATATTTTCTTATTATCTATATTTTTGTATATTTCATCTGATATTTTCAATAAGGCAGTTTCAGTTGATAATTTTGGCCTGAAACCGTGTTGACTTTTTGCAATAAGTTTATTTTTTTCAAGAAACTCACTTAACTGATTTGCAACAATCTTTTCAAGTATCTTTGATAAAATTGGTAGTAAAGAGATTGGTCTATAGTTAGAGACGTCGTCAGGATTTCCATTTTTAAAACCAGGAATTACATGGGGATTTTTCCATAAATCTGGGTAGATATTGGTAACTATGGAAGTATTGATTATTACCGTCAGATAATAAGCTATTACAAATAATGAATCTCTAATAAAACGAAAACAAATTCCATCTGATCCATATGCATTAGAGTCTTTCAGATTTTTTATTACTAAGATTACTGTATTACAATCTACTGTAGTAGGGTTAAAGACATCAGTACTTCTATTGAATGCACTATGTTCTTCCAAATTTACATTATTATTATTATTGCTACCATCATCACTATTATCATTACCATTACTACCACCATCATTATTATTTACACCATTATCAACATTTCTATTATTATTACTACTACCATCATCATTATTATTACCACCATTACTATTATTGATTTCATTTATTATTTCTTTTTTTGTTTTTTCAAAGGTTTTTTTCCCCACTTCAGCGAAAAAATTATTGAACTCTTCTGCTTTAGCACTTACATCTACCTCATCGGGTATAATTGATATGTTACTACTTTTATTACAGTTATTGGAAAGCATGGTTTTAGCAATTTTCCATGTATCAGAGATATTGCCTTTAGCGTTTTGAAATTCATTTTTGTAATACTGTTTCTTACTGTTACTTAATAATGATTTTACTTGTTTCTTATGCTCTGTAAACTTTTCTCTTAAAGGGATATTATCTCTTTGTAGTTTTACTTCATTTTGTAGTTTGTCTCTTTCTTTCATAATGTTTTTTATGTCATCTGTTATCCAAGGAGCGGGGGGACGAAATATTTCTCTTGTCACGAGTGGTGCACATCGATCTATACATGATGATAAGACACTGGTTAAAATTCTTACTTGTTTATTTATATTATCGGTATATAGAATTTCATTTAATTTATGTACTTCATTCATAAGTAAACTACAAAGTAATTCTTGTGAATAATTTCTTAAGCATCTGAATGTTTTAAAGATTGGTTGTCTCTTTGGTTTGCGAATATTTAGGGACGTTACAATTTCCTCGTGGTCTGCTATAGGGCTTGGCATTACGTCACACTTAGTTATCATATGTTTGGAGTTTGTTATTACTAGATCGATTTGGGAAACTGAAGTGGGAGTGATTCTAGTTGGTTTATTTATAATCTGTTCTAGATTTAAATTCTTAATAAGTCTACTCATTTTATTTTCTCTTTTTAGTTGATCATCATTAAAATCGCCATATATAAAAACTGGTTTGTTTTTTAAAATTATCTCCTTAAAAACGTCCAAAATATAGCTAAAGGAGGTTACCGAGGCTTTGGGGTGGCGGTACACGCAGCCTATGATAATAGAAGGAAACTTTTTATGTTGGACAGAGATCCATTTATCTTCCACTCCTTCGTGCTTCTCAGTTTCAAGATTTAGTTCAGTGGCCTTCAAATAATTTTTAACATATAAACATACACCTCCACCTCTACCACTGTCATAGCGATAAATATTATATGAAGGAATATTAATAAATGCATTATTAATTGACGAATACAGCCATGATTCGCTAATGCAAAGAACATCAATATTTTCTTGTACAAGCTTATGTTCAATTTCTAGTATATGGGATAACAGGGATTGTGCATTTATATGTACGACAGATAATCTATCATTATATTTACAAGTAACTTTCACATCGACAGCAGTAACAGCAACAGCAGGAGACGAGGTATTACCATGTTTCATTGGGGTGGTATCCATAGTCATAGTTGTAGTTTCGACTGTATGATTCTGCTGGGAATTCATCATTGTAGTGTGTTCTGGGGTTAGCCCATGGATCCTGGTGTCTGTACCTGCCGTTGGATGTGTAATGCTGGTTTGAGTACGTGCCGTGGTATGATCGGGCCTTCCCAAAGTTTGTATGCCTAGGTGAGTGTCTAGGGTTGTAAGAGCCATCACTCCAGGAGAAGTCTCTTGTGCTTGGACGGCGATAAGAGAGGTTTGTATCGTGTCTCTTTCTGTAGTCTCGCATATAGGGGATTGTTCCATTTGCTCTTTGCTGTTTATTTTGGTATGACCATTGTTTGCTCCCACGAAATGGCTGGACACTTGTGCCTGTAGGCCATTGATTCAGTTTGTAAGGCACATATTCAAATCCTTTCGATATCGTTATTGCGAAGGAAACCCAGTTTGGTGTGCGATAAAGCTCCTTAATCAAGACTTCTTCAGAAGGAATGCCTTGATTTGTCAGTGTATTACGTATCTCTCTCTCAAAGGGGTTGCCAGGAATGCGAATATATATTTGAGCTGTAACCCTTGCACTTGCATTATTTGGCAACTGTGGCTGTGGGGGAGAGGACTTCGATGGAATGTTTAGAGTAGAGATTGCTGCTATTTTGTCTTTTCTGTTTTCTTCATTGTTTCGCAGTCTATTGCTGGGTTGGTTATTTGTGCTGGAAGATATAATTTGGGTGTCCTGGTTAGTGACAGTTGCTGTGTTGTTAGGAGTAGTGGAGATTGACTCTATATCTTCTTCGCTGTTTTGCAACTCTTTACCAGGTTGGTTGTTTGTGCTGGGAAGAATCTTGTTTTGGTTAGTGCCTGTTGTTGCGTTGTTAGGAGTAGTGGGAAAGGACGTTGTTGTTTCATCACTATTTTGTAACCTGTTACTGATTTGATTATTTATGCTAGATGGTGTATTCAGGTTGTCTTGATGGCTATCACTTTTATCTGGATCTACTTCTTCTTCACTACCACTGTCACATTCATCACTCAATGCACTGAAGAAATTGTGAGTAGAGACAGAAAACCTAGCTTGCCGAACAGTAATATTCTAGTAATATTCTAGTTATTATTATTATTATTATTATTATTATTATTATTATTATTATTATTATTATTGCACAACCCAACATCATACTGTAGTTATGTGAAGTCCCTTGTCACAATCTTCTCATTAGAAGGGGGGGGGGGAATGATGATGATGATAGGAATACCCCGTTCAATTAGGTGTATGTTCGTAAGTTTGTTTCTTCCTATGGTGAGATGTTTGGGTAATGTCTGTTACACCTGGAACAGGAGACGCTAGAAATAATGAATGCTTTACTTTTGGAAATACTGGAATGAATATTAAGGTAGCGAAGAAGAACTACGTTATTATTATTGCTGATATCCAGAAGATGAACAGATTTGAAAGGAAAAATGTACAACTTATTTAATAAGAATTAAATCTTGAATCTCATTGCTATCGTTTCCTCTGATATGGCTCCCCCATTGGCATTGTTTGGCCTACTTTTAAGTGAAAATATGATACGGAAATTCTACTTCATTAAGTATTCACTTCATGATGTCATAAACACGAAAAACAGAATCCATACAAATATTGAAAATTAGAAATTATATTGCATTACAACCATTAAAGATGAAAATTCCGGTCCACAAGTAGTAGATATATGGAAATTTTACAAGTAGAGCTACTTTATTATTATTATTATTATTATTATTATTATTATTATTATTACGTAGTCATAAATAAGAAGGTGTAGTTATAATGCTACTACTGATTATGTCTTTGTATACAAAGGCTAAATTAGGTACTGAAGATATTAGTTCATTGATATCTTAACTTTTGCATGCGAGATTAGCTATTAATGATTACTTGGATTAATCACTTAACTTTCTAAATATTTACTAGTGTCTACACTGAATATCCTTGGATATTCATCACACGTCTTTTATTATCCCTTCACATCTGACAAGTCATTACACTCTCCATATCTGTTTCTCTTTATGTATTCTTCGTGCCCAGGCCCGATGAGGGCTGTTTTATTTTATAATTTTATTTGGCCCGTCCTAGTGTCACAATCATAAAAAAAAAAAAAAAGTGTGATGCTAGTAGTCATAACTTAATGTTTGCCTTTTCAACTATTCTGTTATATTTGTTAAGTCACAGCCATTAGTAGAGAAAGATTATCCTTTGCTACAGTGGAGTAATATATGGAAAAATGTTAATCATCCAGTGGTTGGTTTAAGGGAGAGAGAATTTATATTTAAATATTTACATGAAAAATTACCCACAAATAAACATTTAGAAATGTTAGGAATTACGAATAATGGAAATTGTGACTTTTGTGGTGAACCTGAATATACAATGCATATATTCTATTTTTGTATAAGAATAAAAAATATTTTTCATTGGTTTAAAAGTAAATTTAATTTGATGTGTTCAGTACAAGATAATAACTGGCTAAAATTATTAATGTTAGATATTAAAGGAAGAAGTAGAAGAGATGAGAACACTGCAGTTCTGCTTATTTGTAATTATCTATATTGTGTATGGACTAGTCGTACACAGAACTTGACTGAATGGGAAACTTTATGTTAAATTAAAGGTAAAGTTAATTATTTGAAATGGTTCTTGAATATTTGTTATGCAAGTAATATACAG
>JAXCGZ010015830.1:5000-10000 GCA_037179515.1 Halocaridina rubra | reverse complement strand
CTACCACTACACCACAGAAGGTTAAAAGGAATCCAACCTTATAGCTTATATCTGCTATACTTAGGAATGAACGCATTCTAACTGAATGCCACTATGTTCATATTACAGATTCCCCAACCTTACTCGTGGCTTCATTTTAGCATTTAATTCAAATCCCAATCTCATTCGGGCCATGAAATGATCAAATAAGCACATTACATATGTGAAAACATGAATCATTTTTTACCCTGACAAGGGACTCGACCCTAGGACTTATGACTACTAAGTCAAGGCGCTACCACTACACCACAGAAAGTTAAAAGGAATCCAACCTTATAGCTTATATCTGCTATACTTAGGAATGAACGCATTCTAACTGAATGCCACTATGTTCATATTACAGATTCCCCAACCTCACTCGTGGCTTCATTTTAGCATTTAATTCAAATCCCAATCTCATTCGGGCCATGAAATGATCAAATAAGCACATTACATATGTGAAAACATGAATAATTTTTTACCCCGACCGAGACTCGAACCTAGGACTTATGATTACTAAGTCAAGGCGCTACCACTACACCACAGAAGGTTAAAAGGAATCCAACCTTATAGCTTATATCTGCTATACTTAGGAATGAACGCATTCTAATTGAATGCCACTATGTTCATATTACAGATTCCCCAACCTCACTCGTGGCTTCATTTTAGCATTTAATTCAAATCCCAATCTCATTCGGGCCATGAAATGATCAAATAAGCACATTACATATGTGAAAACATGAATCATTTTTACCCCGACCGGGACTCGAACCTAGGACTTATGATTACTAAGTCAAGGCGCTACCACTACACCACAGAAGGTTAAAAGGAATCCAACCATATAGCTTATATCTGCTATACTTAGGAATGAACGCTTTCTAACTGAATGCCACTATGTTCATATTACAGATTCCCCAACCTCACTCGTGGCTTCATTTTAGCATTTAATTCAAATCCCAATCTCATTCGGGCCATGAAATGATCAAATAAGCACATTACATATGTGAAAACATGAATCATTTTTTACCCTGACAAGGGACTCGACCCTAGGACTTATGATTACTAAGTCAAGGCGCTACCACTACACCACAGAAGGTTAAAAGGAATCCAACCTTATAGCTTATATCTGCTATACTTAGGAATGATTCATGTTTTCACATATGTAATGTGCTTATTTGATATATATATATATATATATATATATATATATATATATATATATATATATATATATATATATATATTTATATATATATATATATATATATATATATATATATATATATATATATATATATATATATATATATATATATATATATATATATATATATATATATATATATATATATATATATATATATATATATATATATATATATATATATATATATATGTATATATATATATATATATATATATATATATATATATATATATATATATTTATATATATGTATATATATATATATATATATATATATATATATATATATATATATATATATATTATTTATTTATATAAAGAATGATTTCACCCTAGCAAGTAGTAGATATATATTTATATAAAGACTGATATATAGGTAGGTAGATGAAGAACCAGACTGGAGAGTGGATAATAAAAGAAATGAAAAAGAAAATAAAAGATATATGAAAATCTCCCTCTTATCTTGAGTATATCGAAATCCACAGGCACCCCAAGATTCAGTGTGACAGAAATTCAATATAATTTCCATAGGGAAGGCTCACTTTAGCCAACGAAGAATGACATTGGATCCGGTGCAATTTCGACTCAAAACGTCAAATATGATTAATATCCAGCATTAAAAAAAATGTATTGGATCCCTGTCACTCACCCCCTTACTTGTCTTCTTACAGATGCCCGACAGGATATTACAATTAAGTTATAACAACCCTTGGCTTTTCAGTCCTAAATATGACGTTCATTAGAAATCTAGATTGCATACTCGTTCCAAATGATAAAAAATAAATCTCACCCATCTTATTCACATATCACCAGCTAAATAAAATACAATATTTAATATTTATTTTCAAAGTATATGTCATTCTCCTGACTTATCAGGGCAGATTAATGTTTATTAAGTATTTGCAAGGTACTGATCACTTTCTTGATAAAAGTTACTTATCAGTTCGTTGGTGATACGTCCAACATGATATCAGAGCATATTCATCTATCTTTATACATATTGGGATCTATTCAATATTTTTTTTTACATATTTGGTAAGGAACTCATTATTCATTTAACTAATCATTTCTAGATGAGAAGGTTGTAACAAATTCACAATGGACTCAACAGTCTCCGGTCAAAAGTTGCCTTTCAGTCTTTTGTTGATTAGTCCATGACGAATACGGAAGGTAATTATCAGACTATAGACTCATCAGTATTTAGAAATGCTTATCAATTCCATGACTTATCTATATTTAGATGAGATTCCATATTCAAATGTAGAAAGTTCTGATTATATGTGAATGTAAAGGTTTCTTATCAATATCCTAAGGAGATTCCTTTTCAATAAAATAGATTCTTGTCAGACTCTACATAACACTCTCAAGATGATTACAGAAGGAACTTATCAGTTCTCTTGATGAAACGTCTGTTATATATTCAGAGGTCACTGATCAGGCTAATGAACGAAAGTGTAATCATAACTCCGGGATGACTAATAAGTAGTGAATTATGTGATTATTTTGGGTATACATTCTCGCCTCGCTTTCCTTTTTATTATCAAATTTTGAAATTATTTTAATGTTGCTTTTACTATAGGGATTAAAAATGAATACCTTTCTATGTACAAAGGCTACAATCCTTTTAGTAAGGGGAGTGGCAGATTCTAAGCAAATTACCTTGATTCTTCGTGGATAGAAAAAAAGGGACTATCCAAATTTCCCCACTCTTGTATCATTTAGTCAACTCCTGATGCAGACAGGGGAACACGGAGGCTGGTTCTTCTTTCCTAGCTATAAAGGGACAGAAAGAGGAAAATGCAGAGTAATAGAGAAAGAGAGATTGGAATATGTGCAAAGAAAAGTTTGCGACAGAAATATAAGATATATTGCGATACGGCAGAGTACTCAAAATCCGGCAATAAAGCCTAAACATAATTAGCTGCATTCAACGAAACACTTCCTTATTCATCAATGTAATACTGTTTCAATGAATATAACCAATAAATATGTATTTTGCGGATAAGTTCATCTCAAAGAAATCAGAACCAGCTCCGGCAAAGCATAAAATACATCTGTCGAAAAGCATGTAAATATATCAGCAGGACTAGAGTATGGATGGAGTAAGAAATCTGTAGACAAGCATTAAAAATTACATATGTACACACACACACATACAAACACACTCGGGAACTCTCTTCCTCCTTATCTATCCTAATTCTTAAAACCTTTCTTCAAAAAGCAGATCTATCATCATCTAAGGGCCTAATCCTGTCATATCTGTAGGTCATCAGTACTTCAACTATTCTTTTAGCTTGTCCTTATCCTATTGTCTATCACTCCCCTATATCTGCCTTGTCCTTAACCTTCTATTTTTTCTTTGTGCCCGAGTTTGATGAGAGTAATTTTGTTGCCTGTCTCGATGCCATATGAAAAACAAAAAACAAACAATTAACTACAGAACTGAGTGTACAACATTTTATGTAGTAAATTGAAGCGGCACATATACACTACGAATATAAACGTATGATTGCACAAGACAGTGAGCAATCACACTACATTAGGTAGAAAAATTGCATTAAGAAAGCACTCGTTGCACAAAAATATTGTTTATATTCTCCTTCAAAATGAAAATTAGTGTATGTATTACACTGGATTTTAATTTCTTGTAATGTTTATATGCCAATTTATATATATATATAATATATATATATATATATATATATATATATATATATATATATATATATATATATATATATATATATATATATATATATATATATGAAATAAACTATAAGGAACCTTTTTAGCAAATTGGGAGAAATCATTGGCTAAATCAAAGATTCAAGAAACTAATAGGTGAGAGAGAGAGAGAGAGAGAGAGAGAGAGAGAGGAGAGAGAGAGAGAGAGAGAGAGAGAGAGAGAGAGAGAGAGAGAGAGGTTTTTATGTTAAAAGAATGTTGTTTCCACTTTACCATAAAACTGAATCCCTCAAGAAAAATAAAAAGCAACAACAGAAGCCGACATAAACACTGAATATTCTTGGATATTCGTTACACACCTCATACTATCCCTTCACATCTGACAAGTCATTACACTCTCCATTTCTGTTTCTCTTTATTTTATATATTCTTCGTGCCCAGACCTGATGAGGGCTGTTTTATTTTATTATTTTGGGCACTTTCTGGTGTCACAATCATAAAAAAAAAGCTTCTGTACTAGATTTAAAATGAAAAATGATGTCATGTGTGTCACTATCATTGGCACCTATGATAGAAAAGAGAATAAGTGGCAACTTTTCCTATGCCGGAAGTAAACATTTCTCTTGCGGGGGGGGGGGGGGGCAGGGGGGGCATAACATGAGGTTCCCTCTTCTCATTCTCAAGCTCTTGATGAGTGAGTAGTCCCAGTTGAGATGTGATTTAGCGCGTATCGAGTTACTCCTCAGTGTGAGACTTCCTATCGGTGTTTACAAGGAATTTTTGTCTTTGAATAGTGTATCGTGAATCGAAATACATTTCGTGTAATAACTAACGATTAAATATTTAGACATTTAAAGGAGAGAGTGTACAAGGAAACTACTCCTACGAGCTATTTTCCCAAAGGAAAATGGATATTATGACATTCAGTGGACACAACCATGGGAAGTTGGAAAATTGCTGCCAATGTAAGTAGGAAAACACATACATTATAATACTCATTTAGATCCTTTTTCCTCATTAAACCAAGTGTGAGTACGAACAAGATCATTATATGATTTTATATTATTTTGATTTGTCATAAAAATACGGT